>CAWUFW010001673.1:2368352-2559934 GCA_963921515.1 Calotriton arnoldi
GTAAATCAGTCCAAAACGGAGCTTCTTCTCTTTCATTCACCAGAGGCCGATCTTCCTGAAGGATTAGAATACCGGCCATTAAGACCTATTAGATACCTGGGTCTTTTTGTCACAGCAGATTTTTCTCAACTGTTCCATTTACACTACATAAAAACGCTCAATAAAATTAAAAATCTTTTAGAAAAATGTCAATCCTTCCCCTGTTGATATTCCTGTTTTTAAATCTTCCTTTAAAAATACCGATTTCTTATTTTAACCTCTTCCATGCTCGAGACGGCCGGGAGCCGTCACGCGTCACGGTGGGCGTGTGCGCAGGACGGCCCCCGGCCGTCCGAATCCCCGCCCACTAATGGAAACGCCCGCACAGCGCGGAAATTCCGCGCGCACGGAAGGGGTTAATGAAGTAGACAGCATTTTACGGCATTTTATATGGGCAAAACAAAAACGAGGACCAAGCTAGCTATTCTCCAATTAGGCGTGGAGCAGGGTGACTTGCATTACCCCACCTAGCTACCTATTACCAAGCTGCCCTGGTTAGTTTACTAATGCAGTTGGCGACTCCGGCCTCGAAATTCGATAACTTCTTACAGAATCTGATGCTAATAGATAGTGCAATTAAGCTACCAGCATTTCTGCGCACAGCGAAGCTACCCAAAAAAACAAGGTATAAGGTAGTGAATATAATTGCTAACCATATACAACGGTTCCATAAAGCTCATAACATTCCATTGTGCCACGCATTTACTCCCCTTAAAAACTGTGAGCTGTGGGGTCTCCAGGTTCCACAAAACCTACTGCAGATTTATAATAGGTTAGGATTTCGCAAACTGGGAGATTTCCACAATGGCACCAATTGTATATCATGGGAGGCATTTGCATTGCATTGTGTATCTCAGTGGGGTGATCTCTGGTTAAGTTTTAGACAGATAAGTTATTTCCTCACGAATAAGTATAAAATAATCAACAAGAGGGAAAGAATAATTCTGAAAGCAGCCCTAGCGTTGAATTTAAGCGGTATCAGTAATTGGTACTGTTTATTACGACAAGGCTCGAACCAGAATCTCATTGAGACAATACTTTTAAAAATTGCCCAGGAAACAAACTGCCGGTTTAATATAAAAGAATGGCAACAAGGATGCAAATTTGGGAGTAAGGCACTGAGGGCAGCGAATTTTAAGAGGATGTCCTTTCTTTCGAGGTGGTTGGTCTATCATGCCCCCCTCAGACTACACAAATGGTTTCCTGCAGTTCCAAAACGAATGTTTTAGATGTAACCGGGTGGGGGCAGACGATTGGACGCACATATTTTTAACATGTCCCAAACTATGTAATTTTTGGGAAGAGGTGTTCAGGTTTATTAGTGATTGTATGTTTAGGATCATTTTCCCTTCATCACCGCTTGCCCTTTTTGGCTTTTCCCTCGTAACCAGCCAGTTGCCAAAATTTAGGCAATATTTCATTTTTGCTGCTATTGCAGTAGCTAGATCTCTGGTGTTGCAAAACTGGAGATCTCAGAAGGTGTCTACAGTGGGACAATGGCTCTCCAAGTTGGCCCGGACCTACCAATTTGAAGAGGCATATGCAAAAAGGGTAGGGGCGCTTCACAGATTTAAGTAAACTTGGGAGGGCTATGCTCGAATTCCATGTGCAGAAGAGAATATGTAAGGCAGGCTAACCTTTGGGGTAAAGAAGTGTCATGAGATTCTCTTTTTTTCACAAAATGTTTCTTCCCTGTTTCAGGCTTTTTAGAATGCTGGCTAAATTGTATGTGAAATCTATTTATTGTCTACCGAAATATGAATTTGGATATCAAGGAAGCTATGTCGGGTTTTAAAAAAAAAAAATTATTTTTAGAATGCTGGTTATATTATATGTAAATCTATTTACTGTCTACTGAAATATGAACTTGGATATTATGAATATGTGTTCTTAGTGTTATACTATGATTAACGTGTCTACTTTATCTGCTTTCTACGCTCAATAAAAAAAAGAGAAGAAAAAAAAAAGAGAATCAAATGCTCCAGGCAGTAACCGTTCTCAATGGGCCCAAAAAGGGCCCAGGCATTAACAAGCATCAATGGGCCTACACAGGAGTGAGCCTTCAGTAATGAACCAATTGTAAGGCCTGGGAGGATTATTTATTATAACTCGGCCCTTTGGTTATCAAAGTGGATATGAAGTAATACCCTATGGAGCTGTACAGCTCAGCGTCTTTCTCATCCATGATTGCTGTTAAAGATATTGTCAGCAAAATATACTCAAATAATGCATCCATGCATGGACAGTATTATTGGAGCTGACAACTTCAGTGATACTACAAAATATAAGGTATAGATAGACAACACTCTCACTGAATGAGAAACACCATCTAGGTTGTCAATTTGCACATGAATCGTGGTAATCACACAATAATTTGTTAAGCATTAAAAATTACAGCAGAGAGTCGAATGCACAGCCATGATAGACAAGGAGACAAGGAGACAGAGAAGAGTATTGTTTAACTGGAATGAAAGGAAAACAGATATAATGCTTGATAGAAAGCAGGCAAACCAGGAAACTTGGAAGCATGGACAGGAATGCAAAACAATTGGAAACTGAGAACTATACAATCCAGGGACAAAAAAGCAAGAATTACAAATAGAGAATCCACTGAACAATGAAAGCTACACAAATATAAGTGCAATTAATATAGTACTGACTCACGGAAATCAAATCACTGCTAAGCAATGCTGGCCCAACAAATAAGGACACACTAAACAGTGTTCAGTCATTAACCAGGCAAATGCACCCCAGCCAATGTTAGCTCAGGAATGAAGGATGCACAGTAATGATGCAACATTCAAAAAGTGTGGAGCATTCTACAAGAACATTTTGTAAATGCCTGTCGCAGGACAGCAAATAAACTAACAAGCACATGCCTCAGGCAACAAATGTGCTGCTTCCTCCACTTACTTTTAACCTGCAAGATCAATAGGGGAGCAAGGGCTTCTAGGAAATGTAGACTTTGAAAGGAAGAACATTCTGTATGTATGTCCATAGAATGGAAGACAAGTCCTGAATGGTCCCCAAGAAGTTGAAAATGTGTGTAGTGGTATTTGAGAAAGCTTGGGACTTCTAGGATAAGTGATCTTTGGTAGGAAGACCATCCTAGATTCCGCAACGATTCATGTCTGACCGGGAATAAAAGATAAGTTGTGAATATTTTCCAAAAGGTGGGAAGTCTGTACAGGGATACGCCACAAGGTCAGGGAGTATAGTCCACCATTGGAAGGTTTCAAAGGCATGCCCAGTAGTTGAGGGCAAAAGAGCAGACAGAAGCCATCAGAGCCAGGGGGCACATGCATCATTGTTTTTTGCGGTCGCAAAGGGTCAGATTCGCAGAATCTGCCCCTTTGCGACCGCAATTTTTGCATTTGGGATGCATCATCCCAAATGCAAAAATCGCTATTTAAGTAATCGCAAAATTTGCGATTACTTAAATTGCGATTGCATTTAGGGAATCGCAAATTGCAATTCCTAAATGCAATGCAACAAAAAAATTATTTTGGGATTTCGCTTTAAGAAACGCAAATTACCATCAACTTAAAGTTGATGGTAATTTGCGAAAACTTTGAAAAATGCACAAAAGTGAATTTTTCAAGGTTTTATGTTGCACACAAACATGCCCTTGGGACATGTGCGTGTGCAACATGTTTTTTAATTTCACTTTCAGGGGTGCACCAGGGTGTCCTTTTGGCACCCATGCACCCTTGAAATTGCATGCACAATTGCGTGTACCTATTTGGTACTCGCAAATTGCGCATGGAATTTCCATTGATTCCTATGGACCTCTAGGCCCATAGGAATGAATGGGAAGCCATTCCTTATTTGCGATTCACAATTTGCGAGTCGCAAATAAGGAATGTGTAGGAATCGCAAATTGTTTTGCGATTCCTACATGCATAAGGAATTGCGACTCCTAAATTGCGATTTCTTAAAAATCGCAATTTAGGAATCGCAATTCCTAAGTTTGATGCATGTGGCCCCAGGTGAGTAGTTTTTTGTAAGATAAGGACACTATGACTAACATATTCAAGGAATAGATATGCCGATTGTGTATGCAGCCTCACTGGGACAGAACACCCCATTCAGTGTGCATTGAAAGACAGGGTGATTTAGCATTGATTAAATTGAAAAAAACAAGCGCTCTGTGGTTGTGGTGTGATGTGTCTTCAGGAAACAATGAACCAAGCCACTGACATGGGGATTCAATTTTCATTGAATACCCATGTCAGATGTACATGCGGTGGTAGAATACAGTGGAAAGCAGGAAGTATGTTGCCCACTCTTGACACTTGACAATATATACATTTTTCAGCTGTGTTCTTAATGCACCGGTTCATAACATTTTCATATCTGTGGATCCCCATTAAATTGCCACTGGAGTCAAGGGTTCCCATTCTAAACAATTTCAACAATTTAAACTTCAAAACAATACATAGAAATGCTGGAAAAGGATACATCAAACAAATACATAAAGCATAAAATATGTTTTTTTAATTCAAAGCAAAAATTAAACAAAATCAAAGTTTTAAGTTTAATGAGTGGGTTGGAGCTTTTCAAAATTTGGTTTAATTTCCAACAGTAGAGGCAATATACTTGACTTTTGCATATCACTTTGTCTATTTTGCTCCTAATACGTTCTTTCTTCAAGTCCACATAAAACAGTGCTTCAGGCGAGGCCCCACTAATCATCCATGTTCGAGTCTGCTGGCAGTACTTGTGCTGCTCCCACAACTGGTGCTAAGGATAGCAACCTTATGTGTGTATAGATAGGGATTTTTTGGATTTTTGTCTCTTCATAACTTTGCGCTTGTTTGACGAATGTCTGTGAAACTTTGCAGACCTGTTGGACCCGTTTCATTGCCGGAAGACTGAAAGTGTCATGACGTTTGGTGAAGAAGGTGCAAAGAAAAAAGGGGGGCCCCAAAATGGGCATGAAATCCAATGCATTTTACATAGACTTTTGTATATTGCGTAACATGAAAACGACGAGTCAGATTTTGCTAAAATTTGGCAGTAATAGATATTAGGGCGCTGAGATGATTCTTTTGGGTAATGCAGGTAAGTAGAGTAAGTATTTTTTAAGTTATAAAGTTTTTCAACTTAGGGATATCTTGTAGCACAATACAACTAAAAGTAGCAAGGAAGCCAAAAAAAAAAAAAACTGCATATGTAAAGTTTCAGATTTACTACATGAACAACTGAAAAACCCATTATAGTCACATCCTAATGGAAACCTATAAACAAATAAATAATGAATATAATACATCTCAATCTACATAGGTTTTCTCTGCATGCTTTCTGGCTCACAAAATAAAACTGTGCCCAAAAAGCCAAACAAAAACCATATTCCTTATGTACTCTTGTGCAGCAGAATGGAAAAGTTACCTAGCAGTGAGCTACACAAACTACTATATGGAGGACATGATAATTGGCCATTATAAAAACAATAATCTTAATTTTTATAACAACAATGATTGCCTTTCATTCACTTTGGCCTTCATATGTAGCACAATCCTACTAAAAGTAGCATGGAAGCCCAAAGAATTAACTAGACTGCATTTGTAAAGTTTCAGATTTACTACATGAAGAACTGAAAGACCCACTAATGGTCACATGCTAATGGAAACCTATTAAAAAAATCTAAAAAATAGAATAAATCTTAATCTACATACATTTTCTTTGCATGCTCTCTGGCTCACAAAATAAAACTGTGCCCAACAAGTCAAACAAAAACTGAGGGGCATATTAGCAAGACCCACGTTAAAATTATCGCCGTTTTAGCGGCAGGAAACTGCCGCTAAAACGGCGATAATGGGATTGCTAATATGCGTTATGGAATTCCAATAGAAGCCCAGGTTAGATGTCCTGCACATCTAACCTGGGCTTCTATTGGAATTCTATAACGCATATTAGCAAGCCCATTATCGCCATTTTAGCGGCAGTTTCCTGCCGCTAAAACGGCGATAATTTTATCGCCGGTCTTGCTAATATGCCCCTATATTCCTTATGTACTCATGTGCAACAGAATGGAAAAGTGACCTAGCAGTGAGCTACACAAACTACAGGGTTAGTTTGGGTAGGTTGAGGATTAGTCTAGCCGCTGACTTCTGTATCATCTGGAGCCTTCTCATGAGTTTGGTGATGGTTCCTGCATTGCTGTAGTCCAGCCGGCTGGTGAATAAGGCTTGCGTGACTGTTTTTCTCGTGCTGATGGGGACCCGTTTGAAGATTCTTTGGAGCATGCGCACAGTGTGGAAGCAGGTGGAGGAGACTGTATTGATCTGTCGTTTCATGGTGAGTTTGCTGTCCAGGGTGATGCCGAGGTTCCGGTTGTGGTCTTTTGGTGTGGGAGTTGGTCTAAGTTTGGCGGGCCACACGGTGGCGTTCCAGAGGGAGGCGTGGTTGCCAAAGATCAGCACTTCAGGTCCCATCCGTGTTGAGCTTCAGACAGTTGTGTTTCATCCAGCCTGCGATATTCTTCAAGCAGTTGTAGAAGTTGGTGTTAGTGGTGGTCTGCTGAGAGCAAGAGGATGAGCTGGGCATCATTGGCATAGGATATGATGTGAAGATCGCGGGCTCTGAAGATGTTGGCTAGAGGCATCATGTAGGTGTTGAATAGGGTGGGGCTAAGCGATGAACCTTGAGGGACACCACAGATGGTGCTAGTGGGTTCCGAGGTCAAGGGGGGGTAGGCGGATTCTCTGCGTTTGTCGCTTGATGAATGATGCAATCCATCTGAGTGCATCTCCCTGGATCCCGATCTGGTGCAGTCTCTTGATAAGTGTGTGGTGGGATATGGTGTCAAAAGCTGCAGGGAGGTCGAGGGAGGTTAGGGCCACCGATTCTCTCCTGTCGAGTAGGGTGCAGAAGTCATCTGTGGCGGTGATCAGGGCGGTCTTGGTGCTGTGGTTGGTGTGAAAACTGGATTGAGAGGCATCTAGCAGGTTGTTTCTCTCCAGGTGTTTGATGAGCTGGCAGTTGATGGCCTTCTCCAGGACTTTGGCAAGGAAAAGGAGCAGCGAGATGGGGGTGATAGTTCTGGAGTTTGCTGGGTCCGCAGAGGGTTTCTTGAGGAGAGGTCTGACGTCTACGTGTTTCCATGCATTGTGAACGGTGGCTGTGGTGATGGATGCGTTGAGGATGATGGAGAGTTGGTGGCTGATCTTGTTGCTTCCAAGGTTGAAGAGACGTTGGGGCAGGGGTCCATGGGTGCTCCTGAGTGGATGGAGTTCATGATGGCTGTGGTGTTCAGTGTGGTGAGCTGTTACCATGTGGTGAAATGATGGTCGGGGGAGGCTCCCTTTGGAGTGAGGAGGCTAACGAAGTCGATGGGTTGGGGCTCAAAGTTACTACAGATGTTGGATATCTTGTGAAAGTGATTTGCTAGAGCGTTGCAGAATTACTGAGGAGAAGGCATTGTGTTCTCGGTGGCTGTTGGTCAGGAGAACTCTTTGATGATGGTGAAGAGTTCCTTGGTGCGATTGGTGCTTTCCTCAATGCGGTTTGCAAGGGTGTCCTTTTTCAGACCTTTGAGCCGTTAATGGTATTTGTTGAGGACTGACTTGAAAGTGGCTCTGTCTGTAGTATCTCTGCTAGTGCTCCAACTTTGCTCTAGTTGTTTGCAGCTGTGTTTCATTGTACTGAGTTCTGGTCTGTACCAGCTGGCTTATTTGGTGGATCTGGGGGTTTTGACTGGTTTGATGGGGGCGACTAGGTTGGCGGCGTTGGTGATCAAGCACTGAAATTCTGGACTGCTTGTTCCAGGTTGGTTGTGGCTTCAGGCTGGATGGAGTTGAGAACGTCCATCCATTGGGCCTGTGTCACTTTGCTCCAGCTGTGGAAGGTGGTGTTGGGGGGGTTGGTGTCGGTACGCAGTGATGCTGCGATTGTGAAGTGGACTTTGGAGTGGTCGGTCCAGGTGAGTTCTGTGGCATGGATGCATTTGACTCTGTTGCTGGATATGAAGATAGGGTCCAGTGTGTGTCTTGCTCTGTGTGTGGGGTCTGTAACCAGCTGGGTGAGGCCGATGTTGTCCGTTCGTTCTAAGAGGTTGGCAGAGTTAGTGTCTGTGGGGTCATCCAGGTGGAAGTTGAGGTCTCCGAGGAAGATGTAGTGCTTGAACTAGATGGCAAGTGGGGTGATGAAGTCTGTGATGGCATCACAGACGTCGGTCCATGGTCGTGAGGGTCTGTAGGCAAGGGTGCCTTTGTCGTTGGTGTGGAGTTGGGAATTGAGGTGTTTCATGATCTGTGTGGTGTGTTCTTTGGTGGTGGTGCAGCAGATTGTTTCTTGGTGAATGATGGCGATGCTCCCTGTTGGTGTTAGTGTGGTCATCTTGTAGCCATTGCAGTGGCAGTTGTCGGGGCGGAGGCTGGGTTGAGCCAGGTCTCTGTGATGAAGGTCACATAGGGGGCCAGCGTGGAGATGGTGTCCCAGACTTTGGTGGCATGTTTGCAGAGAGAGCTGGTGTTGATCAGGAGGCATTGGAGTGGTTTAGGGTTGGTCTCAGTCGGTGGAGTGGGAGTAGCATGGGTTTCTGTGAGGGCAGGAGGCCCTGCGTTGCAGATGAGGAGACAGCGGTGGCAGGTGAACGGTCCTGCTGTAGAATGAGAAGATGCGAGGCAGCAGTTGTTGCACTGTCCGGAGTTCGGGGCTCGGAGTGCTGCGGTATGGTACCTGAGGGTGACCGGATGGCCAGGCTTCCTGGTGCTGGGTGCGGTCAAGGCACGGACAGACACAGATGGCTTGCCTGTGGCACGACTTTGGCACGCCGGCGGCACACCCTCTGAGCGCAGCTGCAATGCAGCCTCCATTAAATAGGTCCTGGGAGGGGCACTGGGAGGCAGGAAGAGGGAGGGGGTCGGAAAAACGGTGTATGGCGGTAAGAGCGGGCGGCAAAAAAACGGGCACGATAACAGGCATAATCAGGCACAAAAAACAAAATAATGACAGTGCACTACTAAATAACAGACACAATAAAGAATCAGGCACAAAACAGTACCCGTGTACAACAAAATGACAGGCACAATACAGAACAATAACAGACAGGGATCAGGCACAATAAAGAACGCTAACAGGCACAATAAACAAGTTACTGGAATGAGGTAAGGGTGGATACTAGAGCACAGAGGGTACACCAGGGAGGAGGCACTAAGCTAAAGGCATCGAGGGGGGAGCAAGCACAGGACCTGCTCAATGGGTCCACGCTGCGGCCTCCATTAAGTAGGTCCTGGGAGGGGCACTGGGAGGTGGGAAGCGGGAGGAGGCAGGAAAAACAGTGTACTGTGGGGAGAGCGGGCGGAGACAAGATGGGCAAGGTAGCAGGCACCATCAGGCACAAAAACAAAACAATGACATTATACAACAAAATAACAGGTGTAGTAAAGACTCAGGCACAATAAAGAACCAGGCACAAAACCAAGCCAGTGTACAACAAAATAACAGGCACAATACAGAACGATAACAGACCGGGATGGAGAGGTGTGGTGCAGCGGCCAGGGCAGCTGACTTCAGAGCACAGGGTTCACAGTTCGATCCCCGGCTCCGGCGGCAGCTCAGCACCATGTGACTCTGGGCAATAGCTCACTTAATTTCCACGACGGCCCCCAGCGCCTGGAGACCCGTAAGGGTGAGTAGTTCGCGCTTTACAAATACGGATTTAGATTTAGATTTTTGGATCAGGCACAATACAGAATTTTAAAAAGCACAATAAACAATTCACTGCAACGGGGTGAGGGAGGATGCTAAAGCACAGAGAGAAAACCAGGGAGAAGCCACAAAGCTGCAGGCAGCGAGGAGGGAGCTGGCACAGGATCAGCACAATCCTACTAAAAGTAGCAAGGAAGCCCCAAAAATAAACTAGACTACATAAAGTTTTAGAATTACAACGCGAACAACTAAAAGACACAATTATGGTCACATGATTACATAAACCAATAAACAAATAAATAACAAATGCAACAGATAAAAAGAAAGAAATCACATTTAATCTGATTGCAACTCTGTAGTTATAATTAGTATTCCTAAAGACAGGAACTCCTCCGATATTAGCACCCTAATAACTTTCCACCCATTTGACGAATCACCACAAAACATTCCAGACCTATAGCATTTTCTAAATTTTGAGATGATGTGAATTTTGATGTTGAATTGTTAAGAGGTGCAAAGATAAAAGTGGATCCCAAAACGCATTTTTCCACCAATGCATTTTCCATAGACTATTGTCTTTGACGTAGCACACAATGGCTGAATGGATTTATATGAAATTTGACAGGATCATACATTATGGTGCAAAGATTATGCTTTTTAGGTACTGCAGTTAAGTAGGTTAAGTATTTTTTAAGTTATAAGGTATTTAAACGAAGTGATATCTGTCACAGCTGTACTTTCTCAGAATTCCACAAAATGTTGTGAAACTTCTATGGTACATGGCCATAAACTTATTTAAAAATATATAAAAACATAGAAATATGTTTCCCTACTTAAGTGGTAATAGGTAGGGACCTACTACTTACCTAAGCTAAGGCCATAACACTGAACACATCAAAAGTGTATTAAAAACAACCTGGCTGCCTTTTCATTCTCTAAAAACAGCCATTACCCAGTTATATACTGGCTTGTCATCACCATGTACCACGGTATACTGCAAAGTTATCACGGTATTCCATGGCCCAAAATATAACTAAGGCCTAGCTGTATTATTGGATTCTGGTACCCTTGCATCACTCATGGTGTTGCATGGGCAATACAATACTTAAGTCAGATTTACAAAGAAATACAAGGCAACCATACAAGGCCTTGCATTGAATGGTAAATCTGGAGAAACGCAAGGCAGCGCAATTGACTGTTTTGCTTTATTCTGCACACCATAATCTACATTGCTGATAAAATTCGGGGGCGGAGCTTGGCTCGCGACGAAAATGGCCGCTTGAGCTCGGAGCTCCACAGCCCAGCGCAACAATCCTACAATTATCCTTCCCCATCACGCCGTAGTTGCCGTCGCGTGCAGCCCAGCTGGGAAAGGAAGACTGGTGCATCCCGGGCTAACAAGTCGGTACCCGTAGCCCTCCCCGGCGCCGTACAGGAGGTGCCGCATTAGCTGGGACGTAAGGCCGCAGATCCCCGCGCTAAAGTAAGACGCGGGGCGAAACGACGTCATCGTGCGTGCGGCACGGAGTGCCGCGGAAAGAAGCAACCGGATGTCACCTGAGTGCCGGTTTGGAGGGGCAGATAACCGGGACCCACGACGGTTCCGGAGAAGCAGCAACAGGGCGAGAAAGAGCGCCGGAGGACACAGAGGGTGCACGGAGAACAAATCATCGCCAACATAGGTGTGTGCACTCCTCCCCCACCGCAAGAGCAAGGCGGCGGGAGAGGCCGCGCCCCCGGAGGTTGTGCAGTTGAGGAAGTGCGGAGCAAAGCGGGGACCCCGAGGCGGGGAACCTGAGCTGCATTTGCTGACTATTGCCGAGCTGGAAGAGGCGGCGTGGAAGGACTAAGGAGCGGATCCGCCATTTTGCAAGCAGCCGGAAGGGAGCGAAGAGACGGCCACTCTGAGGGACATATTCACGAAGCGAGCACAAAGTCTGATCAGAGCCCAGGACGAACACGCACTGTCGCAGAAGAGAGGAGAAGCGTGCGAGAGGTGCAGGAAATACGAGAGTGCTGGCAAGCCCGATAGCGGTGAGCAGAGGAGAGGGGGCCCCAGGATATAGGGACGCGATCCTAGCGGAGGCTGACATTCCGAAGGGGATAGCAGGAGCTGAGCCCTGGGTGGCGCCACGGTCAAGGAGCGCTCAACTGATGCCGGAGACCTGACCGGTGCGAGGCGAATGGCCTAAGTCCCGGTGGGGAGTCGCTGACTGGGGCCTAAGGCGAGGGACTGAAAGCTTGGACTCCGTGGTGAGGGCACCTCGGCGTTGCAATACCCCGGCGGCAGACCCTACGGATTGAAGCGGAGTGAGGAAGAGGCGAGAAGTACAGCGGGGGCTCTCGGTGAATGACTGCACCCCCGTACACACAGCGCTGCACCAAGCAGGTGTGGCATCGGTAAGCCTGGAAACCACGGGGCTTTGTAGGCAGTGATCGGAGCGACAAAGAGGCAATTGGGGGACTGCACGGTTTGCCCACAGCCGCAGTTGCAAGGGGAGAGGCCCAGCTGGGCTCCCACTGGGCAGGAGGAGACAAATAGTAACAGAGCAACAGGCAAATACAGGCGAGGAGCCCAGCGACCGGACTGCCGAGTAGATAGGCAGTACCCCACCAGCACAAGGCTGCTAAAATTCATGTACATTGCTATACCATGCCACTTTGGCCGCTCCAGTATATGCTATTCCACTTTACACCACTCCACTCTATATCTCTCCACTGTACAAAACTCTACTCTGCACCACTCCACTTTATGCTATTACACTGTACACAATGCCAGTGTACGCCACTCCAGGCTACATCACTCCACTGGCGCAACTCTACTGTACACTATTCCACTCTGTGCCATTCTACTGTATGCCATTCCACTCTACATTATTCCACTGTGTGTCACTCCACTCTACACCACTCCACTCTACGCTATTCCACTCTACGCCACTCCAGTGTATGGCACTCCACTCTATGCCACTCCATTCTACGCTATTTGATTGAACTCCACTCCAATGTGCACCACTCCACTGTATGCTATTACACTCTACCCCACAATACTGTTTGCCACTCCAGTTTATGCCACTCTATTATAAGCCTCTCCACTGTACGCTGCTTCACTATACATTATTACACTCAATGTCACTCCACTGTACAACTCTCTGCTCTATGCCACTCCACTCTACGCTATTACACTGTACCCAACTCCACTATATTCCAGTCCACTGAACGCTATTACACTGTATGCAACTCCACTCTACGCCTCTTCAGTGAACGCCACTCCACTGTATTCCAATCTGCTATACGCTACTCTGGTATATGCTATTCCACTCTATGCCATTCCATTGTATGGCACTTCACTCTATGCTATCCCACTCTATGCAGCTTTACTGTACGCTACTCCACTCTATGCTACTCCAGTGTGTGGCACTCTACGCCACATCATTCTATGCTATTTGATCTGACCCCACTCCGATGTGTGCCACCCCACTGTGTGCTATTACACTCTACTCCATGCCACTGTATGCTGCTTTAGTCTACACCACTCCATTATATGCCATTCCACTGAATGCTTCTCCACTCTACACTATTACACTCTATGCCACTCCACTGTGCAACAGTCCGCTCTATGCCACTCCATTCTGCTCTATTACACTGTACACAACTGTACTCTATGCTATTACACTGTATACAACTCCACTCTACGCCTCTTCAGTGTATGCCACGCCACTGTATGCCACTCCGGTATACACTACTCGAGCATATGCTATTCCACTCTACGCCATTCCACTGTATGCCACACCACTCTATGCCATTTCACTGTATGCCACTCGACTGTATGCTACTCTACTTTACCTCACTCCATTCTACTCTATTCCATTGAAAGCCACGCCAGTGTACGCCACTTTACTGTATGCTATTACACTCTACCTCATTCCATTGTAAGCCACTCCAGTCTACACCATTTCACTGTACGCCACTTCACTCTGTGCTACTCCACCATACACTATTCCAGTCTACACTGCTCTACTGTACACCACTCCAATCTACGCTATTCCACTGTATGCCACTCCACTCTATGCCACTACAGTGTACACCACTCCACCCTATGCCACTCAATTCTATGCTAGTCCATTGGATGCCATTCCACTCTAAGCCAATCCACTATATGCTATTTCACTCTAGCCCACTCCACTGTACACTACTCCAGTCTACCCCACTCCACTTTATGCCACTCCACTCTATGCTATTCTACTTTACACTATTCTACTCTACACCACTCCACTGTACTCCACTCTACGCAATTCCACTGTACGCCACTCCATTCTACACATTTACACTGTATACAACTTCAATCTTTGCCCACTACGGTATGATATTCCACTCTACCCCACTCCAGTGTATGCCACTCCACTGTATGCCACTCCACTGTATGCTATTACACTCTACCCCACCCCACAACACACCACTACAGTCTAAACCACTTTACTGTATGCGACTCCACTGTACGCTACTACACTATATGCTATTATCTTTTACGCCACTCCACTGTATGCTACTACACTATAGGCTATTACACTCTACGCCGCCCCACTGTCTGCCACTCCATTCTACGCTACTGCACTCTATGCTATTCCACTTTATGCCACTCCGCTCTACACCACTCCAGTGTACTTTCCTCCACTCTATATAACTCCACTCTACAAAACTCTTTATTACACTCTATGCCACTCTACTAGACTCTACTCCACTCTATCCTTGTACACTTCACTGTCCAAATTTGCACTCAACTCTATGCCCTCAGACAACACTCTACTCCACTCTATGACAGTTTCCAACACTGTACAACACAGCACTCCACTCTAGCATATCAGACGCCACTCCAATTTAGAACAGTTTCCTTGACTCTATGCTAATGCACTCTATAGCACTCCCCTCTACTACACTCCACTGTACAGTATTCCACTGTACGCTATTCCACTGTATGAGACTCCACGTTAGGGTAATCAACTCTACGCCACTACAATGTGCGCCACTCCACTCTACACCACTTCATTGTATGACACTCTCCTCCACTCTATAAAAGTCTACCACACTTCATTTTTTTTCTACTCCACTCTGTCCCCGTACACTCCACTATCCAACTCTATACTCCACTCTATGTCCGTACACTCGAAAGCACAACACTCTATTCCACTATGTGACACTTTTCAATACGACAAAGCACTCCACTCTTCTGTATGAGACCCCACTACAATTTATAACAGTTTACTACCTACGCTATGCCAGTCCACTCCACTACATGCCACTCTACTCTACGACACACAAACACACTCTATTGTACTTTACTTCACACTACGTTACACCACTCCACTCAAAGCTACTCCAATGTACGAGACATTACCTTACTCTACGCTACTATACAACAATCCACTCTAATCAGCTTCAGTTTTTCACACACTACTGTACTCCATGTAACTCCACTCTACAACACTTTACTACACTGTATACCACTCTCTGACACTTTACTCCTGTCTATACCCCTTCACTCCACAGTACAACACTGTAGTATACTGTATGCCACTGTACAAGACTATACTCCACTTTACTCTACAATACTCTAGGCTACTATACAACACTGTACGCAACTCTTTGTATGCCTCTGCACCCTTACTCCACTCTACTCTGACACAGTATTCCACTCTACTCCACACTCCACTGTACACCACTCCACTCTACGCCACTCAATGCCATTGTACTCTATAACACTGTGTGCTAATTCAGTCTACCACACTTTACAACCCTGTACTGTACTGTACACCACTACTCTCTACAAAAATTAACTAGACTATTTGGCACCCTACTCTACTGTAGTCTACATCACTTTCCAATTTTGTACAATACCCCACTACACTCTACTGTCAAGATGATACTCCAATTTATGATACATTACTCAACTTAATGCTATGTCACTCCACTCTACTGCTCTCTATGCCACTGTAGTCTACTACATGCCACTCTACTCTATGACACTTTACTCCACTCTACACTGCCCCACTCCAGTGTACTCTACTCCACTATACTTCACTCTACTACACTTTATCCCACTCTACGCCACTGTACTATACTCCGCTCAATTCTGCTCCACTATGTGACACTCTACTGTTTGCAATTCCACTCTACAACACTGTACTACACTCTATGACACTCTACGCCATTGTACTACACTGTATGACACTCAATGACACGCCAATCAGCTTCTCTCTATGATACGCCATTCCACTCTATGACACGACACTCCACTCTATGACACATTCCTCCACTGTACTCTACAACACTCTACTTGATGATACTCTGCTCCGTGCCACTCTACTTCACCCTACTCCACTCTAAAACACTCTACTCCACTGTATGACAGTCTATGATACCCTACTCTACTGTTCGATACACCATTCCACTGTACAACTCGCTGCTCCAATCTACAATACTTGACTCCACTATATGAGACACCATGCCACTACACTATATAACACTTTACTACATGTATGACACACTGCCACACTCTACTCCACTAAATTCCAATCTATGATACTGCAGTCTATGGCAATAGACTTTACAACACTCTCCTCCACTGTACCGTATGACACTCCATATAACAACTCTCCACTTGTGACACTGGACTCTACACTGGGGAGAGGATGTAGCCTTGCGGCTAGAGCGGTCGACTTCGGACCTGGGGAACCCGGTTTGAGTCTCGGCAAAGACGCTCAACATCCTGTGATTCTGGGCAAATCACTTAATCTCCCCGTGCCTAACAAAAAAAAATGAATGTGTTCATCTGTAATGAACACATGTTCATGTACAGGTGCTCATGTAAAGCGCTCTGATACCCGATGTCTTGGGTCTAGTTCGCGCTATATAAAACTCTAAAAAAAATTGAAAAGCATTTTTTTTTTAATTAAAAACAACATTGAAATTCAATGAAAAGACCAAAGGTTAAAGCTTAGTTATAGTTGGTAAATCTTATTTTCCCTATACAAACCAACTTTAAACTACACAAACTTAAATAAATTCCAAAGCTATATTTATAACTTTCATTTACAATTTATCCACTACCTTCAAATTATTATAAGTAGCGGACCTTGTTACACTAACTACAAATTGCCACTCTACCATGCACTGTGTTGTGACAAATAATCATGCAGTGGTGCCGAAACATGTTGTATGAGCTGGTGTTTTTGTACAGAATAAATGAATACATTTGTTGCAATGTCCTGAGTGTGCATGTTTACGTTTTTACTTTAAGCATCTTTGGATACATATGGTCTGCCGGGTCCGCTCCCGGCACCATGTTGTGGCATTTCATATGTATTTTGTGTTATGCTTATCATTGCTTGTTTATTCTTGTATGTTATTATTCTAAGGCTTCTGTCTAGTGGAACTGCTTTGTCAGTTGCCACTGGATCAAGAGTTGGATGTACATGGATGCGGTGCTCTCAATAAAGAACCTACTTTTCTAGAAAATCTTCTACTGCCTGGATTTTCCTTTATTACACTGGTGACTAGCGAAATTAACTGCACCCCAACATTTCTATTGTTTTTTTTAATTCTTAACATGGATTTATTTTCACGTTTGTTCTTTAAAAGCAACTTAGAAAAGTGTTTGGATTGCCCAACCTTGTACTTTTCGAGACATCTGCTTCTGCCTACATGCACCAATGCATCTACTTATGTATTAATTACTAACTCTATTTACTGCATGCTCTTCATTGATCTACGGCTCGCCTGCTTTTTTCTGTCAACAAACGAAGGATTCATCAGCTGTGTTTCTACATTTTTTGGGTCTGCTGTGTTCGCTTTCCAGTTATGGTGTACAAAGTGAACCTAAGTTTGTGGCATACACCGGCATCTAGACATGGTGCATTTTTCAATTTGCCTACTCATCCTGCAACAGATTTTTCTTCAGACGGGCTCGCTTGAGGCCGAGTACCTGCAAGTGTCCTCTAGCAACTTCCACCATTCCATATCGTATCTTCGGCAAGGTTCGCCGACATTCTTCACCTCACAGTCACCGGCATGTACTTCTGATGTTGCTACATGCTCTCATTACAAACTTCATTTCCCGTCGAAAATTCTGATGTTCCTACATGCTCTCTGTACAAGCCCTATTTCCCGTGTGTTAGAAACGAGGGTCCCTGGTTGGCAGAGGTATGCACCTTGTCCAAGTAGGGACCCTTGCTACTAGTCAGGATAAGGAAGCTACACACTTTAGATAACCCCTGCTCACCCCCTTGGTAACTTGGCACGAGCAGACAGGCTTATCCCAAAGGCAATGTGTAAAGTATTTGCACTCAGACACACAGTAACACAGCGAAAACAATACAAATGGACCCCACACCAGTTTAGAAAAATAAAGTATCTTTATCTAAACCAAACAAGATCAAAATGACAAAAATCCAACATACGCAATTCAAAATATGACTTTTAAAAGGTTTCAAGCAACTCTGTCCATAGAAATCTATGGATGCGTGACTTTTACACAAAGTAACCTCAAATGCGTCAAAATCCACAAGGCAAAACAGCCGCACAGAAGGGAAGCATCGGAAAACACAGTGATGTGTCAGCTCCTGAGTCCTTGGGGAGGTGATGCGACAGCTCTGCTACACGCAGGAGAAGTGATGTATCGAATTCGCCCAGTAGGGGAAAGTGATGCAGCGATTCCAAGACGGTCTGGTCTGCGGGTGATGCGTCGGAAAACTTGCAGCACAGCTGCGATGCGTGGAAATGCTGGACGTGCTGGAGGTCGATGCGGCGGCGGCGGCAAACAGGCTCTGCATCGATTTCTTCAGCCGTGGTCCCACGATGCATTGTTTCTTTCAGCCGCACAGCAGGGTCTGCGTGGGAGTCGGCGCAGTGTTCTCGGACTTCAGAGATTGGTGCACAGGACTCGGCGTGCAGAGGATTTTTCAACCGCTGACAGGAGCTGCGTCAATTCTATGGCCGCACAGCAGCAGAGCATGGACATTTCTCCCGCTCGGCAGTGCTATGTGGGGAAAAAAGGCCCTGGAAGGGTGATGTGTCGATTTCCATGGTTTCTTCAGGCTTTTTCAGCCCCCAGCAACAGGAACAACCTCGAGAGGCCCAGAACTGGAACAGGCACCTCCTGGAAGGTCAGAACTGCCTGCAGTGGAGTTCAAGGAAGCTGGTGGTGAAATCTTTGTGTCCCTGAGACTTCAGAACAGGAGGCAAGCACACACAAGCCCTTGGAGATTCTTCACAAGCAGGTTCACAGCAAAGTTCCAGTCTTTGTCCTCTCCATGGCAGAAGCAGCAACTGAGGGCCAATCCAGCAGAGCAACACACAGCAAATGGGCAGTACTCCTCCTTACAGCTCTTCAGCTCTTCTCTTTAGTGGAGGTTCCTCTTGATTCCAGAAGTGATCTAAAGTTCTCGGGTTTCAGGTTTAAAATGTATACCTCATTTTCTCTTTGTAGTCTTTGTTGCAAGAGTATCTTAACTCAGTAAAAAACCCAGTTCTGTCCTCCCTGGTCCATCTTCATTACAGGAGGTGGAGACAGCATTGTGCAGAGCAGACACAGCCTATTCAGGTGCTAGTGAAAACTCCTCCCACCACTCTAAATGCAGAAAGGTCTATTCAGCCTGGCTATGAGTCACCCAGGAAAGGCAGACACACCTCTACCCTCCTTGTGACTGTCTAGAGTGAATGCACATCCCCAGCTCCTGCCACTCCAAAACCAGACAATGAATACACAAACAGGCAGAGGTACACAGTATGTTTAAACAAGAAAATGCCCACTTGGCAGTTCGGGCTGAACTGTTCCCATAAGGAACAGGGTC
This sequence comes from Calotriton arnoldi, assembly GCA_963921515.1. Taxonomy (NCBI): domain Eukaryota; kingdom Metazoa; phylum Chordata; class Amphibia; order Caudata; family Salamandridae; genus Calotriton; species Calotriton arnoldi. The sequence goes on from CAWUFW010001673.1 coordinate 2,387,891, forward strand.
AAGACTGATTTGCATATGGCTGGGTCCAAACTAGGGTGGTGTGGTGAGCAAAAGAATGATGGATTAAACCCAGATCCGCGTGACTAGGGGTGAATGTTTGCATTGTCCAGCATTCCGTCCATCAATTGTTTCTTTTCCATTTGTCACCCTAAGTGAGAAGGGTATGCCCAGACGTGGGTCCCGTGCTCACTGTACCATCGGATTCAAGCTAGCCTGGCTGATGAGGGGGGTGAACAGCGTTTATTTCGCATGCGTAGCAACGCATGCCATAACAACGCGGTCGTTACAATGACCGCGTTGTTACTTCGCATACCGTTACAACGCACGTTGGAAAAACGACTTGCGTTAGGGGGCGGAAGGTGTTGGATTTAAAATCCAACACCTTCCCTAGTGTCCGCACAGACTGGAGTTGGAATAGTAAATTATACTATTCCAACATCCAGCGCCCCCTACAGCAAGTCGTGGTTCCGACTTGCGTTGTAACAGTATGCGAAATAACAACGCGGTCGTTGTAACGACCACGTTGTTATGGCATGCGTTGTAAAAACATGCTAAAAAAACGTATATATTCGATGAGGGGTGATGCCCCGAAACCGGTCCCAGGATGTTTGTTTCCGGTCCAGGGAGGACCTGGCTTGGCAGTTCGGGCTGGACTGTTCCCATAAGGAACAGGGTCAAGACTGATTTGCATATGGCTGGGTCCAAACTGGGGTGCAGTGGTGAGCAAAAGAATGATGGATTAAACCCAGATCCTTGTGACTGGGGGTGAATGTTTGCACTGTCCAGCATTCTCTCCATCAATTGTTTCTTTTGCATTTGTGGCCCTAAGTGGGAAGGGTATGCCCAGACGTGGGTCCCGTGCTCACTGTACCACTGGATTCAAGCTAGCCTGGCTGATGAGGGGTGATGCCCCGAAACCGGTCCCAGGATGTTTGTTTCCGGTCCAGGGAGGACCTGGCTTGGCAGTTCGGACTGGACTGTTCCCATAAGGAACAGGGTCAAGACTGATTTGCATATGGCTGGGTCCAAGCTGGGGTGGTGCGGTGAGCAACAGAATGATGGATTAAACCCAGATCCTTCTGACTGGGGGTGAATATTTGCGTTGTCCAGCATTCCGTCCATCAATTGTTTCTTTTGCACTTTCTAAAAGTGGCATTTTCAAACACACAATTTAAAAAGCACCTTTAATAAATGATGTGTTATTAAATTCTGAGTTCAGAGAGCCTATACTCCAAATCTCTAGCTGTTCCCAATTAAAAAGTACACATGTAAAATGTTACAGTGCAGCTCCAATGATAGCCTATGGGACAGCCAGCCTTTCAACAGTGAAAAACGTAATACACAGTATTTCACTACCAGGACATGTAAAACACACAAGTACATGTCCAACCTTCCATATACACTGCACCCTGCCCATGGGGGTACCTTGGGCTTACCTGAGAGGTACTTTCCATGTAAGAAAATGGAAGGTTAGCGCCTGGCAAGTGGGTGTACTTGCCATGGCAACATGGCAGTTGATAACTGCGCATGCAGACACTGCAGTGGCAGGTCTGAGACACATTTACAGGGCTACTCGTGTGGGTGGCACAACCAGCGCTGCAAGCCCACTAGTAGCATTTGATTTACAGGCCTTGGCACACTCAGTGCACTTTACTAGGGACTTACCAGTAAATCATTTATGCCAATCATTGATAACCAATCCGAATCACAATTTACACAGACAGCATATGCACTTTAGCACTGATCGGCAGTGGGAAAGTGCCCAAAGTCATAAAGCCAATGAAAAATGGGTCAAAAAAAGGAGGGCAAAAAGTCTGGGGGTTAGTCTGCTAAAAATGCCAGGTCCAACACTGTGGAAACTACAAATCAACCACGGCCATCTTGGATGTTGTCTGTGCTTCTACGCATCATCTCCGCTTTCCGCATTCCACTGACAACTTAATAGCGAGTCGTCACGGCGATAGGCACACCATCATCTACAGCGTCCTATTCAGTTGCCTGTCACAACTACACACGTTCAAAGCAATAAACGCATCTTTGCCTATTTCTGTGTTTTCAACGCTAGAAACAACGGCGATAGGCACGCCTGCTCACTGAGGTACTTTCATTAAACAAAACATCTCTAATTGTTAAATACCTCCCTTTCATTGTTAAAAAAAAGAAGAAAAATAGGGGGCACTTCTAATTTTAGAATATTATCCTGCTTTCAGTGTCATTGGCATTAGTTCAGCTTCCACTCCATTATATTTATTTTAGGGGGTGCGTAAGTTGTGTATCCTTACTATTCATTGCGTCCTAGCATTGCTTCATCATGCAACACGTTACACCTCCTCCCTTCTTCCTTCTGACTCCTGCGTAATCTCCCATTATTTGGTCAAAATGGAAAAAATACATTTCTTTATTATGCCAGAGTATGTGGTACAACATTATCCTGTGAAAGAAAAACATTGCTTTTATTGCATTGTTTAGGAAGTGAAGGGCAGGTAGTCTTTGAGAACTTGCCAGATTTTGTTGATGATGATGCAGAACATAATGAGTTTGACATGTGCTTGAAAAATTGATCTTCATTATCTTCCAAATGTTAGTACTTTACTAGAAATCTATCATTTTGGTATGAGGGAATAGATGTTGAGTGAGAGCATAGAGGAGTATGTCACCATCCTCAGGAGGTTAGTTTCTACCTGTAATTTTGGCTTTACCTTAGAAGAAAGAATTAGGAACCAGATCATGCTGAGATGCCGCAGCAACAAGGTCAGGCATTAACTGTGGATTAAGGATGACCCCCCACTGCATGAAGTAATGTCCATTGCTAAGCTTGTTGAGCACACTTTAGCCTGTGTTGATGAGCTTGAGAAAGAAAAGAAAAGCAGTGTTAGCAAAATAGAAGTGAAGGAAGGTGAAGCCAAGTTTAAACACGACAGTAATAGCAAGGTTGTCGCAGTGCAGCAATCTAGATTTAAGTCGGGAGTGTACTATAGGTGTGGGAATACTGGACATTTTGCTTCCTTTAGGAAATGTCCTGCGATAAATGTGATATGCAAATGTTGTACCAAAAGGCGACATTTTGCAAACTGTTGTCGCTCTAACAAGACTTCCTCACATGAGTCAGTGAAATGTGTAGATGACTACATATTATCTGTCTTCACTGGTGATGTTCCTAAAAAGTATCACAGGGACTGGGTGGAGTTTGAGAATGTTAAGGCTGAGACATTAATTGACTCGGAAGCCCGGTTCACATTAATATCAAATGATGTATTTGACGATGAGTTGGTGGGAAAGATTGTTCTTAAGAAACCTGATGTTGTACCAGGGGCTTATGGAGGGCAAACCATAGACCTGGGGGGTTATTTTGAATCTGAAATCAAGTTCCAGACCAATACTAAAAAAAGGAAAAATTGATGTTCCGGTTAAAGGGGGAAGTGTCTTGAGCTGGCAGCATCAAAAGAAACTAGGGTTTATTCTTGATCCCAACTCCCTCAAACCTGTGTTGTTGAAGGAGGAGTAGTACATCAAGGGTCTACGGTTGATTGGTGTGCAAGAACTGGTGGTCCAGGAAGGTGAGGATGCCCTGACTTTTGGCAAAGCCTTTCCTGAAGTGTTCAGTGACAGAATGGGATGTCTTAAAGGTTATGTTGATCAAATCAAATTAAAACATGGTGCCAAACCGGTGCTTGCTAAAGTGCGGTCCATTCCCATCGCCATGAGGGAGACTGTAGTTTCTGAGATTAAAAGGCTGTGGGAGGAGGGAATGATTGAACCTCTTGGGAATTCAGAGTCGGTCTCCCCGATTGTCGTCGCACGCAAACATTCTGGCAAGAACCGTTTGTGTGTGGACTTGAGGGCTCTCAACAGGTGTGTTATAAACAATCACTTTCCTCTTCCCAACTTAACTGAGATGATGTCTTTGCTGCAGGGGGCTAAGTTCTTTACCACTTTAAACTTGACTGTAGTGTACCATCAAATCAGACTTCATCCCGACTCAAAAGACTATATCACCTTCATAACTCCTTTTGGCACTTATCGTTTTGTGCATGTGCTTTTTGGGTTGGTGTCGGCGGCAGCGGTGTTCCAACATATTATGTACAAGCTGTTTGGTGGAATGATTGGAGTCAAGTGTTTCCAGGATGACATACTCATTTATGGGAACACAGAGGAGGTGCATGATAGCAGAATCAGAGATGTACTGAGAGTTTTGAGAACAAATGGTCTCACACTGAAACTCTCATTGTGTGCTTTTAAGAAAGAAGAAATTGAGTACCTTGGTCACAAAGTCAATGCAGAAGGACGTTTCCCAAAACATGATCTCGTAGAAAACATACTTAAATTATGTAATCCTGAGAAGAAAGAGGATGTCCTTACATTCTTAGGTAAGGTAGAATTTCATGCTAAGTTTCTCCATAATCTGGCCTCCAAGACTCTCAATATGAGGAGACTGCTTAAGAGAGGTGTTGAATTTGATGGAATGTCAAAAAGAATTTTCAACCATTAAAGAAGAATTGACCAATGCTAATGGCATTAAAAGTTTCAATTCTTCCGAGCCCTGTGTCATTATGACTGGTGCCAGCATGAAAGGTTTGGGTGCTGTGTTGATGCAGAGGAGTGAAGAGGAACGTGAACTCAGACCAATTGCCTACATTTCCAGGTCTTAGCGTGTGGCTGAAGAAAAGTATTCTGCAATTGAGAGAGAAGCACTGAGTGTATTTTCGTCTGTCAAGAAGTTCAAAAATGTTGTTTGGGGGAAGGAGTTTGCTGTCTAAACTGATCACAAACCATTGGTTGCGGTTTTTACCAAAAAAGGTCTGTACATGATTTCCATGAGGATTTGTAAGTGGGTTGTTGGTCTTCAAGGGTACAATTACAGTGTGCATTATGTTCTAGGGCCACAGAACAAGGTTGCTGACTGCTTATCCAGACTTAGTACAGCAATGGAAGAAGGAAATCAGGAGGATGAAGACAAGGTAAACGTTTGTAGTGTTACACGTGGGTGTGTGTCTCAAGTGAAGTTTTAAAAAAAACACCTGTGACGGCCGGCTGCCCGTCGCCTCTCCTTGGTCCCCTTCTTCCTGACTCCAGCCCCGCAGCAGGATGCAGGAAGCAGCAGGAAGCACATGGCCCCCAGTCTTCCAATAGCCAATCCCAACGCTGCAATGCAGCATTGTGATTGGACTGAGCACCGCGGATCGACGTTCAGCCAGGCAATGGGGGCTTGGGCATGTTCTCCATGCAGGCTGTAATGCAGCCTGCATGGAGAAGATGTGAAATGCGCATGAATGTTTGGCTGGCCCGAGAGGGCTGGCCAGACAGACATGTGCACTTAGGAGTGGGCAATTGAATGTATACATAGGACCCCCAGCTACTAAAATCTGTTCCCAGGGTAGGGAAAATACAATTGTTCAAAACAAAACCCTAGGGAACTTTTATTCTATTGAGCATTAGAGAACATAATTGCAGCTCGATAATGGGAAAGGCTAAGTGTACACAAAGAAATGCATTATAAAAACTTTTTATTCATACAAAATGACATAAAAACAGAGTTTTTTGGATGAACACTGCCTGTTAGATCACATAGCAATAAAAAACAACGAATATCACAATCTCATTATTCTCTCACTGTTTAGAAACAAAAAGGATAAATTACCTGTATATATTTTCAATAAATGCAATCCTGTTCAAATACTTTCCATACAATCATCACTATTATGCAACCATCTTAATGTGGGTTAATAGCAATGATACTAATGAATGTGAACAAAATTGTCGAATATACTAAAATGAAACATTAAATCTAGAAAGAGAGGAAAAATGTTTTCCAATGCATATATTCAAACTGAGAGACAAAATCTGGTGGCCTTGATCATTGATGGATCTTCAAATAATCCACTCACCTGCTCCTCTGTCATCGGAGCAGCCCTGCCCCAAACACAAAGCTGCAGCAGAAGGAAACATAAAATCACAATAACGTGAGTTATTTTAATTTTATGTGTCCTTTACTTCACTGCTGCGAAGCAGTGGGGTGACGCTCCTCCGCCTTAGCGGAGGAGCCGCCACTGAGTGACGCCGACTTTACCCATGCTGAACCAAGATATTTCTGCTGCCTCGGTCTGCTGAGGTAGAGTTGGTCCATACAGACTAAAATAGGGGGCAGCAACAGACTGAGACTGGTTTAAAATGAAGGGCCAGATGTACGACCCTTGTAAATTGCGCCTCGCAATTTGCGCTCGATTGCGAGTCGCAAATTGCGAGGCGCAATTTACAATGTACTACAGTGTCAGAGACACTGATTGCGATTCCCAATGGGGTCGCAAAATGCGAGGCTCAAGAATATTAATGAGCCACTCGCAATTTGTGACCCCATTGGGAATGGCTGGTCCTCCCAGGGATGGTGGCCTGCTGGGCTCAGCAGACCACCATGTCAGGGACTGCTTTTCAATAAAGCAGGTTCTTTTTTTTAAATGCAGCCCGTTTTCCTGAAAGGAAAACGGGCTGCATTTAAAAAAATAAATGAAACGTTTTAGTTTCATTTTTTTGTTTCTCTGGGACCAATGCCTGCCCCTAAAAAATATTTTACCCTGCATCTGCAAAGGGGAAGGGGTCCCCTGGGGACCCCTTCCCTTTTGCCAGTGCATTACCACCCTCTTGAAAAGGGTGGTAATTTGCGAGTCTTTTGCGACCGCATGGCATACATGGCTTTGGGGTCGCTATTAGGAAGGGAACGCCCCTTCCTAATAGCGCCTCGCAATTCCTAAATAGCGATTTGCAAATAAACTGCGACTCGCTATTTAGGAATTGTATATGGCCCTGTGATATTTTGCATGCGCAAACCCATTTGCGCATGCAAAATAGGGTCGTACATCTGGCCCCAAGTGTGCAAACATATCTAATGGCATTGAATGGCACCGCAAACCCACTGAAGGGTAAAAATTACACTGTACAGGACCACTAGTCCCAGCATGCATCAAAATTGGCCACCCACGGAGGGCGATGCAATTGATTGAGCAAGCTGATTGGTGTTCATGAACAACTTGTTGGACTACCACATATTTCACCTGTGAACAAGGACAATTAAAGTCCAAAATGCATCCGGTGTGATGTCGAGAGTTTAAATAAAGCACTTTAACACCTCCAGCTCGAGAGTGCGACTCAATTCTTCTGTGAAAAGGAGCGCATGAATATATATATATATATATATGTACTGTTTGCACATGTCACTTTAAAAGCCAATGATCTGCAACAGCAGCTTGTCATGTGATCAAGGCCGAAGGAGGCCAAAACGCGTAATGGCGGACTGCTCACGTCAATAAATCAACACAAGCACTGATTCTATTTCTGGGTTCCTGTCCGTTTTTAGGTCTCGCCTACGCAGCGCGCATGCGTTGCTTAGGAAAGAGACCTTTAGTAATCCGCACAGCTTTCCCTGCAAAAACGTGCACGCGTTGCATTGCTTCCAATGGCAACGCGTGCACGTCTGGCGATTCACTTGCGGGAGCGAGCAGCTGGCGCCATGTTATTAATTATCGCGCCTTGCCGCTCGCTCCCGCAAGGGAATCGCGCTGGCCCCCTCCTTTCGCCCCTCCCTCTGCTGACGCGCGAGGCGCTCGCTTGTGCTTGTTAATATATACTTTCAGCTTTTAAACACATTTGTGGGAGTCATTTCCCCCACCCCTGCCTCCCTCCCCCACGCTCCCTGCCGCCGAACGGGCTCTCAGCGCCTTAATAGCAAATACATTACGCCTATCAAAGTGTTTTTTTCATCCCAGAGCGGAGGTAGTGTTTTCAATTTTAAAGCTAAATTAACTGTCCAATTGAATTTGGCTGGCGTGAGGGCTTCTCCCTGACAGGTTTTCGTTATGAAGCATATTTTACATTAATAGAACCCTACGCGAAGATTGCGCGCCTGGGGTATTGGGCGGCCGTACCCTCCAAACGTTAAATCTAATATGCCGCGCCCTCACGTGGGAGGTTATTTTCACACGCACCAGTGGGCAGTGCAGCGTGGCACTCACTGTCACGGCCGACGCATGAGCCTTGTGCTGTGACGTCAGTTGAGCTGCTGAAGGTGTTGTTTGGGTCACCTATAGTGCAACATAGGTATGCTGTCTTCATACCGGCTTCCACTGACCTTTGACCTTCGGCATTTTAGTAAAAAGGCTCTTTCCTCCAGGACAACTGAAAGAGCAGTGTGGTGTGTGCAAATATAGACAAGCATTGGCATAGCCAATAGGTCTCGCCTTTGGGACCTTATAAGTGTTTAGCCATGCAACAGTTGATGCTGTTGCACCAAGGATATTGTACTGCATAACTAAATACTTATAAGGTTCCAAAGGCGAGACCTATTGGCTATGCCAATGCTTGTTTCAATTGGCATTGGTTTTCTCATACTTTCTTGGCACAAAACACCCTGTAGAACAGAAGCGGTGACAGCCTAGTTTTAAAGAGTGCTTTATTGATAGGATTTTTCACTCTTCATAACTGATTTTAAATACAATTAATATTGTGTTTGCGTTAAACTCTTTTTAAAATGTATTCTCCGATAATGATGCTCATAGTGAAGGTTTTTTTCTAAACATAACCTGATGCAAATTAAGTTGACATACAATCCTAATACTGCCTTTGCCCTTGGTCTTATTTGTGCACTTCCTGCCTTGAAAAGGAAACGCAGATAAAGGCTAGGGACCTGCAAGTTGTTGAAATCTTTTTTCCATCTACAAATGAGTATTTTTTTTTTTTTTTAAGTAAATGCAAACGTAGGTTCGTCGTTAAATAAGTTTGTGAGCTCCTCATCACTCTGTCCCCAAATGTCGGTTCATTCGGTCAGGCTTACAACGGCGTTTCAAGGTAAGAATTTCATCTCCGTTCCAGTCCCCATTGAGCTCCTCAGTTTAGGATTTCAAGGAAAGGCACTTTTGTTGTAACCTGGGCCTACTCCGCCCTTAGCTCAGATGCGCCCCCCTCCACGAAGAAAAGTTGGATTTTTCTTTGTACACTTTATTTATACCAGAGGCGCCTAGGTGCGGTCAGCTTTAGTAGGAGCAAATTGTCCTTTACAAGCTGCACACTACTTTCTTTAGCACCTTAAAGAATGGTATCTGGTGCCACTACAGGGAGCACCAGGATCCCATCAGTTGTTTAGGTCTCGGCCTGCACCAGCGCTTACGCTGGTCTGGCCGAGAGTTTTAGTAAGCGGGTTTTGGAAGTGCAAACACTGGCTTTCGGCTGGCGACCAGCTTGAGTTCACGATGGCGTGCACGCGCAGCTGGCATCTGGGTTTCCTATCTCTTCCTCATTTCCTCGTCATGGCTCATTAACTCTCTGGACTCTGATGTTTCAATCGCAGCAGCAGCTCACATTACCAACTGAGGGCCCTGGACTACAGTCACATGAAAAACAACAGCGATTAGCATTGAAATGCAAGCTTTTTTTTGTCTAGTTAGAAATATTGCTTCGGTGAGTTGATTTCACCTTATATCGCTATTTGTTTTATATTGGGAGTCACAGCCTAATTACCAGTATTTTTGTCTCACAGTTTTTTTTTTTTTTAAATATTTATTCGCACAAAGCTATATTTAAGGTTACTTTTTCCGCGTCACTTCTTCACTCTATTTAAACTCCACCCACCCACTCTTATTGTCTCTCTCCTTCTCTCTCTCTCTCTCCCCTCTCTAATTCTCTCTCTACTTAATTAACTCTCCCCCCTCTATCTTTTTTAGCCTTTCATTCTCTCACCCCTTTATCTGTTTCTCTTTCAAACTCCTTCATTCACTCTCTCTCCCCTTCTTTCTCTCTCTCTATCCCGCTCCACTCTTTATTCTATGTACACCCTTTCTCTCTCTTTCTCTCTCACCACACTCTCTAATTGGGCATTATATCTTCACTCTATCTCTCACTCGGCAACACCACAACATCGCTCAGCGCCGCAACAGCATCGCTCAACGCCGCCACAGCATCGCTCAGCGCCGCAACAGCATCGCTCAGCGCCAAGACAATATCACTCAGCACCACCACAGCATCACTCAGCGCCAAGACAATATCACTCAGCACCACCACAGCATCACTCAGCACCACAGCAGTATCACTCAGCACCACAGCAGTATCACTCAGCAACACCTGAGTATCATTCAGCATCACCTCAGCATCGTCTCCGCAACAGTCACCACCACCACCACTACCACCTCAGCATCACTCAGCACCACCTCAGCCTGCTCTCGGAATCTGGCATCTGTTGATTCTCCCCTAGCGTCTGGCCGCTGCTAGTGTTATAATACAGGTACTAGTTCCCAACCTTCACTCTCCGATTGTTTATGCCCCTCAAAAAAAAAAGCTTTAACAAACAACCATTGCAATAGGCAGAAACAAGTTGCCAGCATTGCAAGAACAAAAGAAAACTGAGGAAATTTTTATTGTAAATACTTTTTTAATATGGTCGTTCAGTTTTACATAATGCCTTCTTGGTCATATATAAAGTAACAAAAATGCTTCTGACACTTTTTTATTATAACTTTTCAGCATGCCGCACAGCAGCCACACTTCTCTACAGCACAGCTTGAAGACATTGGCAAAGTCAATAGCTCTGGCTAAACACTTATAAGGCCCCAAAGGCGAGACCTATTGGCTATGCCAATGCTTGTTTCCATAGTTGGAGGTGTGGAGCGGATTTTGTGGATATTTGGAACCAGAGACTTCAGCGGTTCAGCACGGACCCCCTCCCTACAAGCAGGCTCTTGTGAAAGTGAAGTCACTTTCCGATACGGCTTCTGCATTTCGGGATACCACTATCTTTGCAAACAAGGAAACGGAGGGCCCCCTGACAGGAGAAAGCATTTACGCGGGAGAGATTTCAGACAATACGAGTGGGCTGACCCGAAATCTCGATACTCGGTAAAAACGAAGGGAAGAAGACTTTTTTACCTACGTAGCACACAGTCAGGTGGGGAGGTGTGCCGCACTCGGTGGGAACAAACAGGTATTGACCATATCACCACCGGTGCAATAGATATTGAATAGACATTAAAGAGCAATGTCCATAGACACGCTGCGGGATCGTGAGGTGGCAGCAGAGCGGCTATTCAGCAATAACCCCACGCAAGGGGCACAAATATCAAACTTACCGCAGACATGGGACAAACCAGGGAGTGCAAAAGATATTTTTCGCAAATTGGAGAAACTGATCAAACAAGAACAATCTAAATGGTGGGAACACAAGTCCCTGCAACGCTATCTGGACGTAGGAAGGATTCCTAGAGGGCTAAGGATCATGATCGCCCCGAGCTATGAGAATCCGAATCCCCAGATGATGGCGGAATGGGCCGAATGCAATCTAAACTCTTCAAGAAAACTAGTGGAAATACTGGTTAAGTATGTGGAAACAGATCGGATTGTCCTTCAAAAACAGATAGATGCTTTGGAGGAAGAATTAGTGAAAATGGACCCACCCCAAGACATCTCTAAGATGCGGGAAGAAATGATGGGCAGAGTTAAGAAAGAGGAAGACAAAATCGAAGACAGAAACGCATACAAATTTCAAAGAGACAAGGCTGACTATGAAAAGGGGCAAATATTCACTTTTGCTCGTAAGTACGATTCAATGAGGAACCCTAAACAAGGGGAAAAGAAAAACATCTCCAATTACAAATGTCCTATTGCAATATCCACATCAGATTTAAGCTCTGCGTTGGAGAGCGAATCTGAACCAGAATTGAATCAAGATAAACAGCCCTGCCAAAAACTAACCCTCGCGGAAGAATTAGATTTTTTACGTCAGGACCGAAGACAGACCCTGCGCCCGAGAAGCAACATAGCCGCCAAAGGCGCAACAAAAGAAGAAGGGAAAGACGAAAGTCCAACAGGAAACGTCAAAAACAAGAAAACCACCAATGTCAGCAGGAGACGAAAGTAAAACCAGATACTAAAACCATAATCAATATAGCCAACATCGATTTGACACAAGCTGAACAACAACTTCTGTCTTTAAGATTATCCTACTGCCCAGAAAGTAGTTTTAACTATGCACAAACGAGGACAGATGTCTACAAATTCATACGAAAATTAAAACTAAGCAAGTACCATCTGCTACGGACAACTGAAAATATTGCTACCAGTGAGCGGGGAAAAAGAACATTTTTCCAACAAAATGGAATTAACAGACAATGATCAGGCACTGCTTCGCGACTTACAGGATCTACACAGGGAAAGTTCCATCCCGGATTCCACCTTGTAAGCAGCCTCTCAAGTAATAAGGACGGAGACAACATTCTCCAGACCAATTACACCTTTTAGAACTAAATCAACTTTTAATCCTATCATGCCAAGAGACTCTCTAGATATTTTTAACGAACAAGTGGTGACACAGATCAAACATTTAAACTCCAAGATACACAAATACAAACCCAAAAAAACTTACATGGAGTGGAGATATAGCCAACTTATGACAAAACTTCAAAACAACAAAGATATCGTAATTAGAAATTCAGACAAAGGGGGAAACATCGTCCTCTGGCCAAGTAAAGATTACGTCAAAGAGGCTTTATCCCAATTGAATGATACAGCATTGTTATAAAAGAAGCTCACCACTATCAGTTAAAACTACGTACATAGAATTCTACATGAGATTATTGGCTTGGAAAAGTGCTGGATTATTGAGCAGGAACGAATACAAATTTATGAAAAAAGAGCACCCTGTAATGTCGGTGATCTATTTCGTGCCAAAAGTCCATAAAAATTAAAACCAACCACTGGGAAGAACCATAATTGCAGCCTGTGATGGGTTGTTAGAAAATACATCGATTACTCCCTGCAAGACTTCATTCAAGGCCTTCCGTCCTATATAAAGGACACCAGTGACTTTTTACGAAAAATAGACAACTTCACGTGGCAAGAGGATTATATTCTAATGTCTATGGATGTCGCTTCGTTGTATACAAGTATAAAACACAAAGACGGCATTCGAGCTGTAGAATATTTCCTCCATAACAGGCCGATGTGCATGGCACAACACACCAAAATGCTCATAAATATGATCATGTTTTATTTGGAAAATAACCTGTTTTCATTCCAAAACCAGATATACCAACAATTGAGAGGTGCTGCCATGGGGGCCAGCTTCTCCCCAAGTTATGCATGCCTACATATGGGATGGTGGGAGGAGTTGGTCCTCAGAGGTAAACATCAACAGGTCATGGCAGATCATGTTATAATCTGGCTTAGATACATAGATGATCTTTTTGTGGTGTGGAGAGGAACTGAAGATAGTGCCTTACAATCTGTGTCTCTATTTAATGAGAATGAAATTAATCTGAAACTCACAGCCACAGTCAGCTCGAATTCAGTTGACTTTCTTGATGTAAGAGTCAGCATTGCTAACAACAAATTAATCACATCACTACATCGCAAACCTACAGCAGGAAACACAGTCCTTCACGCCACCAGCTCTCATCCCGCTCACTTAATAAAAAGTATACTCTATGGAGAGATGTTGAGACTTAGGCGAATATGTAGTGATGAGCAAGAGCTTAAATGCATACAACAGGCTAGCAAGACAAGATTCTTAGAAAGGGGCTACTCTCCTAAAACGTTGGATATAGCTATGACCAAATCCAACCGACTAAGCAGAACTGAACTTTTATTTGGTAAAAACACAATACATGAAGAGGACATGAACACTAGAGCTGATAAGAACGAAGACCCCATTAGAATCATTTTAACTTATTGCAGACAAGAAAAACAGCTAAGAAGTATTTTGAAACGCAACTGGCCCCTCATACTAGATGACCCGGTCATAGGACATCTTCTACCCAAATCTCCATCCATTTCCTATAGAAAAACCAAATCCATGGGAGAAGATCTGGTTAAGAGTAGCCCGGAAGTGGATGAAGGGGCCACATGGCTAAATGCCATAAAAGGTTTCTTTAAGTGCTCAAGCTGTAAGGCATGCAAACATGGGACAAACAGAACCACATATACCACTGCATTCTGTAATGAGGCAAAGAAAATAAACAAACACCTTACATGCAAAACAGAATATGTTATGTTATGTTATATAATTTTATAACGCGCGCAGCTACTCCGAAGAGTGTCCCGGCACGAAACCAAGAGGAGTCAGCAAACTAATACTAGGCAAGATGTTTCTTAAAGGCCAGAGGGTCTTGGGTATTGCGAAGCGCAAAAGGAAGGGCATTCCATACCTGGGCGGCTTTCAGGGCAAGGGAACAGCCGCCCAGCCTGTGGCGAATGAAGCGGGGCACTTGAGCTAAAAGAAGTGCTGATGAGCGTAATTGTCTCAGCGGGACATAGAAGGAAAACCGCTTCCGCAAATAGGTGGGACCATGACCATGGAGGGCACGATGGGCAATGACAAGAGATTTAAATTTGACCCGTTCGGCCATGGGAAGCTAGTGAAGTGAGCGTAGATGTTCGTGCACGGTACTCCTATTGGAGATTCCAAGGAGAAGCCTGGCGGCTGCATTTTGGACAACCTGGAGTTTATTCAATGAGTATCCCGGGATGCCCACATACAAAGCATTGGCATAATCCAGCAGTGGCGGCTGGTGACATTTGAAAGTGGTGAGGCGTAAAAGTTCTGGATGAGTGCCCTATGGCGAGTGAGCGTGCCTAAAGGTCATACGAGGTGCTCAGGGGGTGTGGAGGGGGGTCCTCCCCCGGGGTAAATTTTGAAAAAAGAGTGAGCAAATAGAGAAAGCAAGAAGGTCAATAAAGCACTTGTGAAATTGTAGTTGTGACATCAATAAAGAGATTTCCTATAACATAACATGTATTTGTAAAGTGTATGCTCACCCAGAAGGGTATCTTAGCGCTGAATAACAGATGCTTTTTGTTACCCAATTCTATGGTACTCATTTTATCAACCTTAGAAGGATGAAAGGCTGAATGTACCCGTTGGGATTTGAACCTGTGACCATGAGGTCAAATTCAGGCCCCTAAAGTGGACACATTAGTCCACGTAACTACCAGACCCAACGTAGGTAGCACTATAACCAGAGAACTTCATAACAGACTTTGAGGCCTGTGGAAGGGGTAGTGGTCTTCAGAGTTTCTCAATCGTGCCGGTTATGGTTATTCTACGTTAGACACGTGCACCCTTTTCTCTCCACACCTCGTCCATATGCACATCTTATCTTCAGTAGCCTTCTTTCACTAACTCTTGAATGCACTTCCTCTCATCTACTTCACTTCTCAACCCCCAAATACACAACACACTGACTCACCTGTAAGCTCTGCAATTAGTGAATATTGCTCTGTTTGTTCAGCAGAGAGGCCAAGGATTCAATGACCAAGTATTCTGAACACCTTTTTGACCCACTGACAGGCATTGGGAGAAATTCAAACTGCCTTCAGCATCAGGTCCAGAGCTCTCAAAGGTGCCCGATGAAACACGCCTAGAGGCAACTCAGTTCAAAGTAAGCACTGTCCAAGAGAAAAGAGACTGCATGGCAAGCAGAGGTCTGCAACTGACAATTTCTGGCCACATAAACGCCATGTTTTTTAAACACAACCTTACTGACATGTGTGCTGACATGCTTTGAGGGAGCTGGGACGAGACATAATATTTGCCCTTGATGTTGCTAGCAGGCGGTGGGAGCATTATGCTGATGCACAGTAGTACAAATAGGACACACTTATTGGAGACTTTTGGGGGGTTATGGCCATCTGAGTCTCGATGTAGAGGCCAGAGGAATGTTATATAAAGCTAAGCCCCTAAGCAGTATGCGCATCCAAGCAATGCAAAGATCACCTCACTTGTTCCTGGAAACAATCATTCCTGTATCCAGCTGTGCAGCCCTCATATGTCAGAGCTATGGCGGCGACTTCTGTGATCTTGTACAATTTTCTTAGGCTTTTGATTTCATGAAACAAGGCGCTTCAATACGATAACATATTAGTGAAAACAAACAAATTTAAATGTGACATCCGATCCGAACTTAACCCTATTTTCCTAATTGGTGTCCATTTTAATTTACAATGTTCACAGCTTTTCATCTGGAAAGAGGAACTTAAATTAACTACAGCCATCGTTTTATCTGGATTCAAAGAATACTACCTACACCTCTGCACATCTGAAATACAATATAACCATGAATAAATGCTGACTACCATACCTAGACAACATTAGCTGTGCCTGGTTTGAACATGACGACCGACAGCCTTAAAGAAACCCTTGACTGCTGATGAGATCGATGACGCCATTATTATTTATGACTAATGGGAAAGCGCCTGGGTCAGACGATCTCAAGGCACAGTTTTATAAAGCATTTAGTGACCTCTTCTGCCCATACTTCCTGGAGGTCCACAGTAAAGCGAGTCGCATAAATGAGCCCCGTATGTCTCTGCACTCCATGTGCCCCAGTACAAAGGCTGTCTCAGTGTAGAGTTTAATGCAGTGTGTCTGTAGCGCGGGATTCAGTTAAAAAATAACTGTGCTTTTAGCTGTGTTGCACCGCACGGCTAAAATGGTCTCAATAACATGTTGTGTACATTTTAAATAATATTTACGGCTCTTGCATCTCTCATGCTCACGATATTATTTGTAGTAGGGTCTTTGTGTAGCCATGATAGGGTCCCGCAACGGTGCTCTGCTTCACCATAGAGCCTGAGGCAAGCATTCTGTTAAGAGAAAACCTATTTGTCTGTACACTAAGTAACTCATGAAATACAATCAGGGTTGTTCATTTCGCATTTTATTTGTTTGAGGGGCCTGCGTCTGCTTTGAGCGCTGTTTCAGACGTTATGGGTTTATTTTCAGTAGCGCCTTCCGCGATAGTTACATGAGTTGTAAAATTATTTCACAACTCATGTAACCATCGATTCCATAATGAGCCTGGTGAGTATCAGGGGGCAACGCTGAGGCCCTGGACAGATTCCTCGATGTGAGTGGGGCCCACCCTAAGATTGGCACCATTTTTTAAGCCCCATATTAGCGTGAGAACACAGGTCTTTGTTGGCTAAATGCACTAGACACGCCTTTTCATTAATTGACAGAAGTGTTTTAAAGCCCGGGTCTTCCAGACCTCGGGCTTAGCACACCTGCAGGCCCTGAGTGACGGCTCCTGGAATCTCCTGCACTCGCCTCTCGTTCTCAGCTCTTACTACTCTCCCCTGCACCATGGCTCTATTCGGGGCCTGCCTGTGCGGACGAGGGCCTGCGTGGGTGCCTGTGCCTCCCGCAAAAGGTATTCTTGGATCGCCCTGTCCAGGTAGGAGAGCCCCATTTGCTCACCTCCACCCCCTTCTCTGGTGGGGGGACTGGACAGATACTACTGTGCCCCTGTAAGAGCATCCCTGTGTTTTAGAGACATGTAAAAAAACTGTGAATGCAAAACCAACAACGTCTTCTTTTTAACCCCATTGGCAGGTTAAAAGGTTGAGCCAGTTTGAAATGTGACCCGTAGGCAGTCGCGGCTCGCGCTCCAATACTCGCGGGGGGGTGTTGGGGGTCGCGTGCGGCGGGCATTAAAATAAAGCACCCTTATTAAGCTAACTAAACTTACCGGATCCGCGCCGCCTTTGCGAGTCCTCCTGGGCCGGTGTCCGACTCCCGCGTTGGCGCCTTGGCAGGTACCGCTTGCTCTCAGCCAATCCAGACGCTGCTCCAGCAGCAGCGCCAGGATTGGCTTGAGCAGTAGTGCGCATGTTCTGTTTAGGGCTTAACATTTTTTGCGACCAGCCCGAACATGCGCACTAGGCTGCTCATTAGAAGAGCAGCATGGAACAACCCTCGCTCTTCTAATGAGCAGCCTAGTGTGCGCATGTTCAGGGCTGGTCGCAAAATGTTTAAGCCCTAAACAGAACATGCGCACTCTTGCTGTGCGCTCCGCCGACCACCTGTAGTGCTGCCCCGCCCCCTTCTAAGCCGACTGCCTCCGGCTCTGGCTGGGATACAGGGATTGCATTGTGTGAGTGAGAGAGTCCTATCTGAGTTAGAGAGTGACGGCAACGCTCAGTGGGGCAACGCCCAAGCGCCCTAATGGACGCACCGCCCCTGTAATCCAGACGGGAGACAATCAAAGCCCGGATGACCGTCTCTTTAGCAGGCCTAGGGAGAAGAGGAAGGAATTTCCTTAAGGTTTTAAGGAGACCAAAGCAGCTACCTGAGAGCTTCTTAACCTGGGTAGAAAAGGATAGATTGTCCTCGAACCACACTCCCAGGTTCTTGGCAGATTTCCCATTAGATGTCGGTAGGGGGAACCCAGGAGGCCAGATCGTGTCTCTGAAACTGGGGGGGAAATTACCATAGAGGAGAATCTCCGACTTGTCTTCGTTGCATTTGAGTTGCGCGGCGGGAAGCCTCTTGAAGACAGAAGACAAGCAGTGCTGGACAGAAGATACAGAGTCCGCATCCTTTTCCCAGGTAAAAAGGAGCTGGGTATCATCTGCGTAGGCAATCACCTTAGCCCCCAAGTCCTCGGCCAAGTAGACTAGAGGAGTGACATAGATGTTAAAAAGAAGGGGGCTAAGGGAGGACCCCTGCGGGACCCCTGTGGCGACCGGCTGTGGGGCTGATGCGGCCGGCGGCAGCCAGACCTGTTGCACCCGCCCTTCCAAGAAGGACCTAAGCCAGCCCCAGACAGAGCCCGAGACGCCAATCTCAGTGAGCCGGGCAAGCAGCAGTGAGTGTGGGACCATGTCGAACGCTGCCGACAGGTCGAGCATTACTAAAGCTGCTCTCCCGCCGGCATCCAGACACTCACGAATGGCCTCGGAGACCTCCACCAATGCGTACTCCGTGCTATAGGAGGATCGAAACCCTGACTGGGCTGGATGCAAGAGGTCCGACCCTTTGACAAACTCAGTAAGTTGTCTGGTCACCACCTTTTCACAGACTTTGGCTAGGCTGGGCAAAAGGGAGATGGGGAGGTAATTCCCTGGGATCTGGGGGTCAAGGGCGGGCTTTTTTAGAAGAGGGAGGATTTTAGCCTGCTTTCAGACCTCCGGCACACGGGCCTCAAGAAGGGAAGAGTTTATGATGTTATTCACTTCAGGGTTGATGATCTCCGCGACTATAGCCAACAATCTGGCCGTGCAGGGGTCAGCGGGCGAGCCTGATTTCAAACCCTTCAAAATTTTGAGGGAGCTAGGCAAATCCACTGGAGAGAAAGCGTGTAGAGAGTGCCTAAGAATAGCAGGCGTAGAGACACACGGTCGGATAGAGGCCCAGAGCAGGGGGTAAAAACCGCCTGAATCGTGCAGATTTTATCCATAAAGAAATTGGACAGAGTATCGCACCAGGCCTCTGTGACAGGGAGTGAGCTCGACTGCGCTGTGGGACAAGTAAAGCTCTGAACTATTGCGAAGATCTCCTTAGAGTTATTTTGCGGCTGCATAATATTGCTTCTTAGCCTGTGTTATCGCAGCATAGTACATTTTTTGTCTACGCCTGAGATTACCCTTAGCCAGGGGACAATACTCACTAAGGCGCCAGGCACGCTCAAGTTTTTTGCACTCATGCTTAAGAGTAGACAAATTAGGGGTGAACCAGGGCTTGGAAGGAGATTATACATATTGCAATGTACATGTGGGCTGCAATATGTGGGCAGTACAAAATTACAAGCCCACAAGCGAGTACTGCAACATATCAGGGCCATTAAAAACTCAGACCCCACATACCCTGTAGCAAGGCATTTAAATGAAATGCATAAAAACAACATCAATGATCTGCAATACTATCTCATAGACTCAGTCCCCACACATAGAAGAGGAGGCAATAGAGAACTGAAATGAAGAAGGTTAGAGACACAATATATCCTGGATTTAGACCCAAAGAGCCCTAGAGGTCTAAATGCCACTGAAGATCTATATACCTGTCTGTAAATCATCATTAGGATGCACACATATGAGAATTCAGATTTTTGATTTTACCTTTTACTTTTTAATGCAGTCTGGAGATCACTCCCACATATACACATACATATATGTATATATTAAGCAATTCAAGCTGTATTTATAAGTAAGATATGAACATATGTGGGAAGGATCATCCTAGTCAGACCTCTTCCCATTCCCCATTACCCTTTCACTACATGTAGCATCATACGTATGAAGATATGAACAATACTGCACATCGAGGTCATGCATAATGGATATGTATATACATTTTTATAAGCTGATATGAAATTCTTTCCCTCTGCTGCTACCTCAAAAAATAACAATTGTCTTTTGACAATGGCACTTTACACACAGCACTACACACTTTACTCATGGTTTTAGGATTAGGAGGTGACACATTCTCTCTTTTTTATATACATGCACGGATTGTATGGATTTTATGGAGGCTATTTATTATCTGTATTTTATCATAATTATATTATAATCATAATTGGAATTTTTACTACCAATGTATAACCATACATATTATGAAATGAAGACATTATACATTTAAGTATGAATTCACACAAATGTCCAAATGCATTCAAGCGTTCATTAAAATTTCTATGATATTTACAACATACAGAATCTTGGTGGAAATATATTGCAATATACTATATTGTATATCTTATTGTGGATAGCCAGAAACATTCCTCGATATATGAGATCAAAAGAATCCATATAGTCTGTTTTCCATGCCAATCAATGCACTGTTTGCACATGTCACTTTAAAAACCAATGATCTGCAACAGCAGCTTGTCATGTGATCAAGGCCGAAACGCGTAATGGCGGACTGCTCACATCAATAAATCAACAAAAGCACTGATTCTGGGTTCGTGTCCGTTTTTTCCATAATTGGAGGTGTGGAGCGAGTTTTGTGGATATATATATATATATATATATATATATTCACTGAAAAAACCATAGGTTTCAGACACGTTATAGTTACAAATTAGCATTTAAAAACCTTTGAAATTCACTGAAAAAACCATAGGTTTTAGGGACAGTTATAGTTACTTGGACATTGCACTCGTACAAAACCTGTGAAATTCCCCGTTATAGTTAGTTCAGCTAACTATAACTCGCGCCCCGCAATGCACTGCTGATGACGTCACATATTACATCACTCATGACATGGTCAGTGACATCACTGATGACATCACTGATGACATCTCAAATGACATCACTGATGACATCATCCAGTGACTGTGTGTTTCTGTAAAGTTTAAATATTTTTAATATATATAGGAAAAGACGTATTGAAGAATGAGTGGGTGTGTAAGTGTCTGTATGGATGATTTAGTAGGTGCGTGACTGACTCTATAAGTGAGTGATTTAACGTATCTTACTGAATGCATGGGTTAGTGACTAATCTGGGTGAATGTCTGTATCCGTCTGTCTGTTGCTGTGTAAGTGGCTGCATGTGTTTGTGAATAGCTAAATGAGTGTCTATATGAGTTATTGAATGCTTGTCTGAGTATCTGTATGGGTGCCTGAGTGTTTGTGTGGGAGGGGTGTGTGCAACTCTGTGCATAGATGTGTGAGTGGGTGATTCACTGGGTGGATGGTTTCAAGAGTGCATCTGTGATAGACTGTATGGGTGGGTAAGTGTGTGTAAGAGTGTGTTAGTGAGTGAATGTATGTCCCAGTGGTACATGTGTGAGTAACTACATATGTGAAAGGCAGTATATATGTGTGTTGGAGTATATAAATAGCTATAAGCAAGAGTGAGTGATTGTGATAGTGGCTGTATGGATGAGTGTGTGCTTGTATCACTGATTGTATAAGAGCGTAACAATGTGCTACTATTTGTATGAGTAAGTGAGCTTGTGTGTGTATAACTGTATAGGTGAGTAAATGGCAGTGTGTTTAATTATTTGCATGACTGACTAGGTGTCTGAGTATCTCTATGGATGAGTGGCGTTGTTTGAGTGTCTATATAGGAGTAAGAGTGCATATGATAGTCCTGTACTGAGTGACCGTAAGTATGAGTGACTGTACGGGTGAGTGAGTGGATGTGTGTGTGTAGACCTAAGAATCAGTGAGTGGGTATGTAGTTATTGGTGTTGGTGTGTCTATGGTTTTGCGAATGGCAGTCTGTAATTTAGAGTGGGTGTATCAAAGATTATATTAGGGTGTGAGGAGGTGCATCAGATTATCACGTGGATGATGTCATCAGTGATGTCATTTGAGATGTCATCAGTGATGTCATCAGTGATGTCACTGACCATGTCATGAGTGATGTAATATGTGACGTCATCAGCAGTGCATTGCGGGGCGCGAGTTATAGTTAGCTGAACTAACTATAACGGGGAATTTCACGGGTTTTGTACGAGTGCAATGTCCAAGTAACTATAACTGTCCCTAAAACCTATGGTTTTTTCAGTGAATTTCAAAGGTTTTTTAAATGCTAATTTGTAACTATAACGTGTCTGAAACCTATGGTTTTTTCAGTGAATTTCAAAGGTTTTTCAAATGCTAATTTGTAACTATAACGTGTCTGAAACCTATGGTTTTTTCAGTGAATTTCAAAGGTTTTTTAAATGCTAATTTCTAACTATAACGTGCCTGATACCTACGGTTTTTTCAGTGAATTTCAAAGGTTTTGTAAATGACAATTTTTAAATGTATTAATTGTTATATTAATTTTTTTCATACTGATTTACTACATTTTTAGAAACAATTTTTTTTACATATTTTATTTTTTAAATTACATTGTAATTACATTATACATTACATTACAAAAAATACTTTCTCAGAATGAATTACTTTAGTTTAAATACTTTGCACATAGGCAATAGACTTTTAAGTACAGTAGTTACAGTTGTTGCAATGGGCAACACATTTTCAAACACAATGCAACATTCAGCTCAATGTGAATTTCTAGTTAAATGCAATTAGTTACTTTATGGATTACTTTTCTAACCACAGGACTGGATCCTAGATTCAGTCCTGGTACATCTCCTGTAAACAGTTGAGTAAAAGCGTTTTGGTTACAGTCGTGATTTTTAAGGAATATTATTGTATTTTAAAAGTTGACACTTGGAAACTTTTTCTCATAGAATCACCAATGTTATCCTATGGAAGGAAATTCACTTAGCAGGTAAAAACTGTTATCGTTACTTTTTCTTACTCAGTGTTGGATCCTGGATCCAGCACTGGTGCATCTCCTGTAAACAGTTGAAAGAATGCGTTTAAGTCATACAGGTGATTTTTAAGGAATATTTGTAGTTTGTAAAAATCAACACTTTGAAACTTTTTGCTGAAAACCAGACAATGGATTCCTATGGAAGAAAATATAAGTTACTGGTAAGTACGGTTAAAATTACTTTTCAGGGTCAGTGCTGGGCTAAAAGATGCAGCACTGGGTTCTCTCCTGATAACAGGTGAGTAAATCGGTATTCGTATTTCGGCTGATTTTAGAGGAATATTTGTATGTTTCAAAAATCAACACTTAGAAGAATTTCCAAGTGAAACCAGTCAATGTTAGCCTATGAAGGAAATTCAAGTTACTGGTAAGTACGGTTAAAATTACTTTTCAGGATTAGTACTGGGCTGAAAGATGCAGCACTGAGGTCTCTCCTGATAACAGGTGAGTAAATCGGAATTCGTATTTCGGCTGATTTTAGAGGAATATTTTAAAGTTCCAAAACTCCACACTTAGAAGAATTTCCAAGTGAAACCAGTCAATGTTAGCCTATGAAGGAAATTCAAGTTACCGGTAAGTACGGTTAAAATTACTTTTCAGTACCAGTACTGGGCTGAAAGATGCAGCACTGAGGTCTCTCCTGATAACAGGTGAGTAAATCAGAATTCGTATTTCGGCTGATTTTAGAGGAATATTTTAAAGTTCCAAAACTCCACACTTAGAAGAATTTCCAAGTGAAACCAGTCAATGTTAGCCTATGGAAGGAAATTCAAGTTACTGGTAAGTACGGTTAAAATTACTTTTCAGGACCAGTACTGGGCTGAAAGATACAGCACTGAGGTCTCTCCTTATAACAGGTGAGTAAATCGGAATTCGTATTTCGGCTGATTTTAGAGGAATATTTGTATGTTTCAAAAATCAACACTTAGAAGAATTTCCAAGTGAAACCAGTCAATGTTAGCCTATGAAGGAAATTCAAGTTACTGGTAAGTACGGTTAAAATTACTTTTCAGGATTAGTACTGGGCTGAAAGATGCAGCACTGAGGTCTCTCCTGATAACAGGTGAGTAAATCGGAATTCGTATTTCGGCTGATTTTAGAGGAATATTTTAAAGTTCCAAAACTCCACACTTAGAAGAATTTCCAAGTGAAACCAGTCAATGTTAGCCTATGGAAGGAAATTCAAGTTACTAGTAAGTACGGTTAAAATTACTTTTCAGGACCAGTACTGGGCTGAAAGATACAGCACTGAGGTCTCTCCTTATAACAGGTGAGTAAATCGGAATTCGTATTTCGGCTGATTTTAGAGGAATATTTGTATGTTTCAAAAATCAACACTTAGAAACTTTTTCAGCAAAAAGCAGGCAATGATATCCTATGGAAGGAAATTCAAGTTACTGGTAAGTATGGTTAAAATTACTTTTGAGGATCAGTACTGGGCTGAAAGATGCAGCACTGAGGTCTCTCCTGATAACAGGTGAGTAAATCGGAATTCGTATTTCGGCTGATTTTAGAGGAATATTTTAAAGTTCCAAAACTCCACACTTAGAAGAATTTCCAAGTGAAACCAGTCAATGTTAGCCTATGAAGGAAATTCAAGTTACCGGTAAGTACGGTTAAAATTACTTTTCAGTACCAGTACTGGGCTGAAAGATGCAGCACTGAGGTCTCTCCTGATAACAGGTGAGTAAATCGGAATTCGTATTTCGGCTGATTTTAGAGGAATATTTTAAAGTTCCAAAACTCCACACTTAAAAGAATTTCCAAGTGAAACCAGTCAATGTTAGCCTATGGAAGGAAATTCAAGTTACTGGTAAGGACGGTTAAAATTACTTTTCAGGACCAGTACTGGGCTGAAAGATACAGCACTGAGGTCTCTCCTGATAACAGGTGAGTAAATCGGAATTCGTATTTCGGATGATTTTAGAAGAATATTTGCACAATGGTGAAGGGAGGGGGCGGGGCCTGAGGTGACATCTGTGCAAACGCGCCCGTGGCGCGTTTTAAGTTGGGGGATTAAGTCCCCTTGAATCCTGAGGGTCCCTAGGGGCCAACTAGCCCACCAGGAACCTCCAATATGCGCCAGGGGCTGCGTTGCAGAGACGTGTAGAGAGGCCACACCCCTTTACACCTCTCTGCAACGCAGCTCTGTGGCGCTTTCTGGATGTACCTGTTGGGCTAGTTGGCCCCAGGGACCCTCAGGATTGAAGGGGATTTAATTCCCATCTTAAAACGCGCCATGGGGCCTGTTTGCACACATGTCACCTGAAGCCCCGCCCCTCCCTTCACCACTGTGCAAACGCGCCCGTGGCGCGCTTTTAAGTTGGGGGATTAAGTCCCTTGAATCCTGAGGGTCCCCGGAGTCCAACTAGCCCACCATATACCTCCAAAAGCGCCACAGAGCTGCGTTGCAGAGAGGTGTAAAAGGGGTGTGGCCTCTCTACACGTCTCTGCAACGCAGCCCCTGGCGCATATTGGAGGTTCCTGGTGGGCTAGTTGGCCCCCAGGGACCCCCAGTATTCAAGGGAGTCGTTCCCCCTCTGCAAACGCGCCAGGGCGCGTTTGCAGAGTGGTGAAGGAAGGGGCGGGGCCTGCGGGCCCGATCGTTTTTTTTTGTCCTCTGAAGGGGGCTGTGTGGCCCCCTTCCTTTTTCCTGTTTTTGGGCCCTGGGGACCCCATCCCCCAGGGCCTTACCCCTTTTTTAAATTTAATTTTATTAAAAAAACGGGAAGGGGCCGCGTGGCCCCCTTCCCTGGGCCTGTATTGGCCCCGGGGACCCCATCCCCCGGGGCATGGCCTTTTTTTATTTTCTTGGGAGGGGGCTGCGTGGCCCCCTCCTCAGGCCATTTAAGGCCCCGGGGACCCCATCCCCGGGCCGGCCTTTCCATTTTTCTTTTTTTTTTCTTTTTTGGGGAGGGGGCCGCGTGGCCTCCTCCTAGGCCACTACTTGCCCCGGGGACCCCATCCCCGGGGCTGGCCCTCTCTGTTGGGGACTGTGGGGGTCCCCAATCCCCCACAGTCCCGCCGGCTCCCCACGTCCCTTGGGAGCCGGCATTGCTATTCCACATGGGGAGCAGCTGACATGCTGCTCCCCATGTGGAAAAGCAGTCGGCTTTGGATATTGGAAGAGAGAGCAGGTTTCCCTGCTCTCTCTTCCAATATCCAAAGCAGTTTGCTATGGCAGGACGGGAGCCGCGAGGCTCCGTCCTGCCATAGCAAACTACAGTGTCCCGGGGTAGGCACCCGGGACACTGCAGGAGCCGGCCCTGGGGGTGGGGGTCCCCAGGGCCATCAAGGGCTCCAGGAGGGGGCCGCGCGGCCCCCTCCCTACATCAGCACAGCCCCGGGAGGTGGTGGTCCCGGGGCTTCGAGGGTCCAAAACGGACCCCATTTTAATTTGTTAGTGCCCCGGGAGGTGGCGGTCCCGGGCGTGTGGGGGCTGGAGCCCCCCACACAGGTTGTTTAATTTTTTTTAAAAAGCCCCGGGAGGTGGTGGTCCCGGGGCTGCGGGAGGGCTCAGAGCCCTCCCGCACCATTTTAAAAGAAAGCCCCGGGGGTGGCGGTCCCCGGGCTTGGGGGCCCTTTGAGGCCCCCACACATAAAATTAAACCCCCACCATGCCCCCGGGACTTGGGCCACCCGGGGCAAATACAATCGAGCGCGGGAGACCGCGCTTCGATTTTTTCGGCAGGATTCGCGCACCCTGAGCGCATCCTGCCGATTTTTAAAAAAATTTTTAATTTTTTTTGCCCAGGGGTCCTTGTGGGACCCCTGAGCAAGCCTAGGGGTCAGGGTGTTTCTACCCTGCCCCCTTTGTGCGCTTTGCGCACTTGTTTCTGTCCCTCGGTTCTACCGAGGGACAAAATGGCTGCCAACATTTCCTGAATCGGAATGTTGACAGCCAGCTGACAGCCAATTAACATGCAGCTCGTGATCGGGACGGTGCGCGCAGGGTGCGCTCAGGGTGCGCGAATCCTCCGTGCCCATAGATATATATGTACTTTTACTTTTGATTTTCTCAGCAACTACTGAACGGATTTACACCATTTAACAAAAAGGGTTCTTTCTGAACCAAGAACTACCTCTTTGCCAAATTTGGTGTAATTCCGTTCAGCAGTTCGAGCTGTAGCCGTGTCTAAAGTTTCCTATGGAAAATTGCATGGGGAAAACACGTTTTGGGACCCCCTTTTTCTCGGCCCCCGCTTGACGAATCTCCCGAGACTTTCAGGGTAGGAGCGGACCGGAGCGCCCCACAAAGTTTGAAAATTTTGCGAAGATACGTCAACCGGCAAGAGAGTTATTTCAAATAGAATGTCGTGGATTTCCTATGGATAATAGGTTGTAACTATAACTATCTACTGGCGACCGCCAGTAGATATATATATATATATATATATATATATATATATATATATATATATATATATACTTTACTATACCACCAATTTTATTTATATTATTTAATTTTCTAAATTGCCACGAACTCCCTCAGTAGGTGTCGTGGTGCGACCCCTGTTTGAGAACACCCTGTCCTAGTATTTTGCTTGTAGAATCGTTCCATCTGAGAAATGATCTGTTTGATCATAGTATTTTCATGCATACTCGGCTGCCACAGTACATTTCCACACACCCTTACATTCACATCCATACATTATTCAAATTACAATTATCAATAGTTTCAACTATATAGCCATTAGCTGAGAACGTTTTGTCCCTAAACAATTACTTGGAAAAATGAAAAGATCTGTGCTATGCAGCACAGAAAAAACAGCATGGCTGAACGTTATTCTTTTCCCCAATTCCCAGTGCTCTACTGAGATGCTAGATCTCACCTCAACTGAAGCAACACTATGGGACCTCTGAAAGCATTCTTCCATCCATAACAATACTCAGAGGGGAATATGTAAATGTCCTGCTCTTGTCCCATCTCCTTCCCTTTTCACCAATTAGAAAGTAACACATGTAGCATCTTCTTAAATTCCTGGAGGTGACGCCGAAAGGATGGCTATGAATTTTCTGCACAGAGGCCACACAATTATGATTTATATTCTCCTAATCCCACTCCACATTATCACTTGTTATGACTATTTATGGCTGGGTCAGTTGGAATCCCATGCCTGTTTAATAACGTTGCTTAAAATACAGCCAAAAGCGGGTTTGCCTGGGACAGAAAATAAGCTGGAAACTAAAGAAAGGCGGCCCCCTCTAGTAAATTAGATAGCTGAAAATGTGGCCCAAGTTTGGAAAATGGGGCTATTTTGAACTTGCACAGACACGCTGTATAAGTGTTTTGCAAGGCATGTAATAAGACTGCATGGATTTAAGCATGCTGCAGGCAATGTTTGTCTTAGTATCAGGAAACTCAACAGTAAATAAGCAGACCATAAAACAGGCCCACACGCAGCAAAAAATCTCGCCCACTCACTTGC
Source organism: Calotriton arnoldi (assembly GCA_963921515.1). Taxonomy (NCBI): domain Eukaryota; kingdom Metazoa; phylum Chordata; class Amphibia; order Caudata; family Salamandridae; genus Calotriton; species Calotriton arnoldi. Next base: position 2,416,340 of record CAWUFW010001673.1, read on the forward strand.
CTGTCAGCCTTCTCATCGGGCACTGCCTGATTGCCTTAAGGGCCAGTCCAACCTTGACTGAAAGGTACTGAGTTGAGTAATAAAATGGCTGACGGATAGGTGCATCTTTAGTCATCAAACTTCTGCAAGGTGTTACAAATGGCTGAAACTGGCGCCAGAAGGGCAAGTGTTCTGGATTTTGTTAAAAGGGGGCACATATGAAGTATAGGGTTAATTATAGCCGAAGTAGTCATCACTTTTTATGGGGAAAAGAGAGCTCTAGAGACAAATGTGCTTTTACATCACATTCTGACGCATCTCTTTCATACTGAGACCAGTGGATGAAAAGAGATGTATTTGAGCGATGGGGACGTGATAACTTTCATTTTACAGCAAATCGAAAGGATCAGCGGACATTCCTCTTTCATAATGAACCCCGATGATGGCTTCTAGATTAACTAGAAGGAAGATAGTGCTCAGAGAATGTATCACCACCTAATCAACTCTGATGAAAAAATTGTCTATGAAGAGCTCTAGATTCAAGTGGGTATTTACATATGTATTTATCTATTTATTTATTCACTCACTCATTCATTTTATTTCATTGAATGGTTATCGAAGAGAAGCACAGATTATAGAAAGCCAGGTTTGGAATTCCAGCCTATTGGTTCCCTATTGCCTCTGAACTTGACATAAAACCCAAACCCATCTGTTATCCTTCACACCTTTGATAAGCTAAATAAGTTTCAGCTTTGGACGGCTGCCATCTAGATACACAATGAGGAGACTGACAGAAAGAACACAAAGACAGTCAGCAAAGAACACACTGACAATCACTGAGATTCTGCACACAGCAGAGAGTCAAAGAATCACAAAGGAGAAGAGAGATCAAGTGAGCAGTTAAGATCTTTAAATGAGAGCTTAGTCATGAAGTGAGAAACGATCATTATTAATGCACATCTGATTCCCACCTTTGGCCCAGTTTTCATGAAGATTTCCGCAGGCATACAGGCAGGCTTACGGGACAGCCCACCGAAAAACTGCAAACTTCAGACCAGGCAGACCACAGCCCAGTGAATAGTGTTTAATATTTAAGAATATATCATGTGAGACAGACAGAGAGAGGGAGATAGAAAGAGACTAAGGGAAAGAAAGAGAAGTGAGGGATGGTATGGCCCCCACCTGGGAACATATGGGGATTAGAACAGGGATGGAAGGATGAGCTGAGAACACAAAAAATAAGAGCAAACTGTGCACTGAAAGTCTTCCAGAAAGAAGTGTAAGGGCTGAAGCGTATTGGGGAAAAAGTTCAGGCCAATCTTCTTAGCAAGAACACAGTCTTGATAAACAGAGGGAAAAGAATTAAGAGTTAGTATGTGTTTATAAACTGTTTCACTCAATTGATCTGCCACCCTTTCGATTACCAAGGTCTCCCGGCGCCTCCAATCAGAAGTCTGTCTCCTGTAAACCTTTAGCTGCACAAATATAGCCCAGTCCCCAAAAGACTTTAAGGCTGTGAGAACATCATTTACTTAGGAAGCATTATTTATCCACAGAACTATCAAGCGCATCCTATCATCCCCCAAAAATATGTGTATATCTATCTATATGTCTATGTGTATATATTCACTGAACAAATCAAACGTTAAAGTCACGTAATAATTAGGTGAAAATGTCAGTTAAAAATAACTTTTAAAACTAAAAAAAAACACGGAAATTCAATGGTTATAGGTTTTTCAAGTAAGTGCTGTCTTCAATGTCGATGATGTCAGTTCAGTTGTCATCAGTAATGTTATCAATGATGTCACAGAACGTCATGAGTGTTGTAATATGTGCGGTCATAAGCATTGCATGGGGAGGGCTTGAGTTATAGCTATTTGAAATAACTATAACTGCTAAATTTCAGTGTGCCCCCCTGTGCTCCTCAAGGACTCCAGGGAGCCTTGCTAGCTCCCGGGGGGACACCTGAGACATCACAGAAACCCCCAAAAAGATACATTTTTTAATTTGGCCTGAGTGGGGGTCACACTGTAACCCCTCGCAAGGTCCAGGGGGTCAGGGTACCCCTCCCCTGCTCCCTTATATATATTTTTTCCCTAAATTTCAGGACACGAGGACTGGGTCACCATGTCCTGAAATGGCAGCGTAACAGTTCCCTTCTTGTTGTGGCCAGCCAATCAATGCACACGCTCCCACAGAAGGTTGTGGGGCCTTTTGTAGGAGCTTTTCACTCGTGCGGTAGGGAGGTGGCCGACTGTAAATGAAGCTCCCTCAGCCAATCTGCACTGTCTGTAGTAGATCGACCAAGTAGTTAGGAAGCCCTTAATCCAAGGCATTTGCATAGTCATATCTTGAGGTTATTGTTTTCCATGTTTCCATCAAGAGGACCTGCAAGGTCCTCCTTCAAATCCAGGTCAGAAAAAAACACATTCTTGCCACAGATGGAATCTGGGGGGGGAAAGACTGTTTATTATAAAATGTTAACCCTAGATTTCTGACTACTGTAGGAGGTTTGGCTGCTGGACCCAGTCCTTCCACCTACCAGTCCTTGGACCAACCCTCCGTAGCCTGCCCAATCAATAGCACCTCTGTTTTGTCTGAGTTGCATGTTAAGCAACTCATTCTCATCCACTCAACCACATCAACCAGGCAGCTCTTTAAGGCAAACTCAGATACTCCAGCCTTCTTACCTAAGGAAAGGAAAAGTTGGGTACCACTGACATACAAAATTACCTATATGCCATAGGATTTAGTAATGCATTCTAGTGTGGCCAACAACACATTAAAAAGCATACAGCTTAGTGGGGATCCCTGTAGCACACTATAGTTAAGTGCTCGTGGTCCTGCTATGAAAGGTTCCGGGGTCCAGGTTGCTCTCTGTCTGAGAGGAATGATTGAATCCACTGCACAAGTGTTCCACATACCCCCACCTCTGCCAGCCGCAGTAGAAGTGTCCAATGGGAAACTGTATCAAATGCTTCTGACAAATCGAGAAGAATCAAAGTAGAGGTTTGGCCGAGGTCTATAAAGACCTTGCTAGAGTCAGTCACCTCTAACAGTACTGTTTCGGTTCTATGCCTCGGCCTAAAGCAGGATTGAGATGGGTGCAACAAATCATGACCCTCTAGGTACCCAGATAGCTGAGTGTTCACTAGCTTTGTTAGCGTTTTGAAGGTGGCTGGTAACAAAGAATTTGGCTTACAGTTTGCAGGGTTAGCTGTGTCACCTGAGGATTTTTTCAGCAGTGGTAATACTGTTGCTTGTTTTAGGTTTTTTGGAACCATGACAGTTGCTAATGAGATGTTAAACACCTCATTCAGAACTGGGTTGATGACATCCACAGCCAGTTAATAGTAGTGCAGAAGGGGAGGGGCCAATCGGAGAGCCTGATTTGCATCCGAAATAGCCTGCCTACAATCCTCCAAAGATATCTAATTTAACTGTGAGAGGGAGCTGGCAGCCCCGGAAGAAGAGTGAGGGGGAAATAAAATCTGTGGCTCCATAAGGGCCAAGTTGGTTAGAGACTGCTTTATTTTAGACTTTCTCTTCAAAAAAAGTTGAGATAGTATCGCAAAGCTCTTTAGAAGGAGGGATCCTAGCCATGCTGGCTTTCAGGTTAACAAAAGCTTTAACAATTGAAATGTTTCCTGTCTGCTATTGCTAGCAGCGGTGATTTGTTCCCTACAAACTCCACTTCCGCTGGTTTCATAACTTCACAATAACACTTCAGTGCATTTTCATAGATGTATCTATTTTCTAATTTGTAGCCTGCCTACCATTTCCTCACTAGATGTTTACAGCATTTTTCTGCCATCAGTGCTGGAGAGCACAAAGGGATTGGCCGGGCTGTCTTGGAGAACATACATGTTTTGGAGGCACCTATGTGTCAGCAGCAAAGGTCAGCCAGGGGTTGGATTGCTCAACATTAGGCCTGGGTGAAAGTTAAATTACGCAAGAGTAATCGGAGAAATTTCAACAATTCTGAGTTACATTTTTGATGCAAAATTACAGAACATTACATGATAAGCCTAATTTGCATAATTATGAGTCATTTGGCACAAAAATCCTACCGCAGGAGCACAGGAACAACAAACTTAATGAGCAGCAGCTGGCTTCTGCTGTTCATGTTCTGTTCTATTAAGTGCTATTCTCTTAATGCAAAATGCATCCTCTGGTTCATTTTGGACTCCAGGGTGCATTTTGGGCTAAGAAAATAGCGCTAAATGCTCGGTAAAACAGGACCCATGAAGGTATAGAAAACAGGTTTAACTGAGCAGTCACCCTGAGCCTAAAGTGCCATAAGCTATGATCTTGTATAAGTTATTTTATTTGATAATTTGCGCAAACCAGCAGCATGTGGTACAGGGTAGTCAAAATGTCTGGCTATCTGGGAGATAAGTACATAAGTACAAGTGCAAATGCATAAACACGTGTCCAAGTACAAGTGCAAGTACAAAATTCCCATCTTCTCAGTCAATTAGCAGCTCCCTTATTTTAAAATAGTAAACATTTTGGTAGACAAATTGTGTGTGCAAAGGTCGTTGACCATCCGCGCAGGGTTGACCACCGTCCCGGCTGTGAGGTCAAGCCCTGTGCACAACCCTTACCACGCACTTCAAAATTGGTGTGTGAGATATGGCTTTCATGACTGTTGAATGTCTTATGGATTGTGCTCCTAACCATAATTCGCAAATTGCAGTATTTTTGGGGTTTTAATTCATAACCAAAATACAACAATAACAGTGGATTTTTAGATGAATTTCTGAGTTTTTTTAAAAACATATCTTGAGGAGAAACCCACACTAATCTTCATAACTTCACTTCTAACTTTATTCTTTCATTGAATACTTGTTTTCTATAATCAAATACCACATACAAGAGTGCCCTGCTCTGAAAATTCCGAGGGTAGGCATCCCTAGTTTTGCATGTCCTTTCACTTTGCTCATGGGGGCATGGGCTCCAGTCAGGCCATAAGCCTAACCCTCCACGAGCGGTCACCACATCCAGTCTTTGGTCCTCCACAGCGGGGTTTGACCAGAGGGCCTGTTCCCAACATTGCAGGTGATCCGGACCTTTGCCCCACGCTCTGCAGGCAGCCAACCAACACTCTGCGTAGTCTTTGGCCATGTGCAGCAGAGGTGGCCATAAGGCCTGGCCTCTGTACAGCACCTGTATCCAACACTTCACAGGCGGGCAATTCAGCTTTGAGCTCTGGCCATCCCCAGGGCCCAACTCTCAGCAGACAGCCAACACCCGTACTGCACTACCTTTGGCCATGTGCAACTGATATGACTGCATGTCCTGGCCTGTAACCAGGCACTACGTACAAACACTCTATGGATGGTCAATCACACTGCTCATGGCTGTATGTAGTGGGATTCGCTGTAGTTACTGGCCTCCAGCCACCCCAGGCAACCAACTCTTCACAGGCAGCCAACATCCTCAGCCCATGGGCTTTTGCCATACACAGGGCCTTGCCTCTGGCCCAATTCTCTATGGGTGGCCAACACCCACAGTGGCACAGTGAAGTGGGATTTAAGTCAGGGGCTGGCTGGAGGCCAGGCCCTACCGCTAAGGTCTTGCAAGCAGTTGACCCCTCCTTCACACATCCTTTGACTGACTACATCTGGGTTCACCACATGGCCTTGCCACGGGCCAACACTCATCTCTCTCTTGTCAACCAAGTTCTGCAATGCACAGCCTTTGTCAGTGCGCTGTGAGATTTGGCTGGTGGGCCTGGCCTCCAGCCAGGCCCTGCTCCTAACTATTAATTGGGTGACTAACCCCTACTGTGCTTGGCTTTTCACCATGTGCAGCGGGGTTGGTTGTTGGGGCTAGGTTTCATACAGACCCTGCACCATATCCTCCATGGGAAGCCAATCCCTGCAGTGCACACCCTTTGACCATTGGGCAAGTGCATCAGTAGTGCTCGAAATACTTAATTATGCTAATTTTTTACTGGTTTCACGAATCCTACACTGGATCCACAAACCCTAAGGCCCTTGAAGTTCTGTGGGGCACAGGGAGGAATTAGGATCCCAATTCAGCATAGAATTTGCAAATCATGTGATCAAAAAAGACTCATTTTGCCCTCCACCTCCCCACATTGGCCTGGATGTCGGGTGTACTCACCGTGCCTTCTGGTGGCCTTTCTCTTTTTGGTTTTCACCAACATGGTGCTTGGTGCCCTGTGTTATGTAGTGGAGGTTAAAACAGATTGTTCGGTGATGGTCAGCCATTCAGAACATTGGGGATTCACAAATCCAATGCTGGACTTACAAATCCGCAATGGACGACAGGAAAAAAAACGTCCTAGTCCAAAGGGCTGCCTATATTTTTTTATTGGATTCATGAATGCATGGAGGATCTGGGATTTAACAGTCCAGATATTTTTAATTAACCTCTTCATTTGCAACACAGGGACATTTTTAAATGCTAATTTCTCAAAAACTACATAACAGATTTACACCAAAGCAATAAAATCACAAGTCTTCAACAAAGTTCTATCTTCATGCCAAATTTGGGGTAATTTCATTCAGTCTTTATTTCTGTATAGAAGAAAAACAAATCCCACGGGAATTACAATGGGAATATGCACTTTTGAGAATACCCCTTCCACCCTATTTTCTTGACTTCTGCTTGACAGATTTGCACGAAAATTGTCATTAAGAACACACAGTAGATGTACTTTTATTCGGAAAGTTGCATGCAGATTCGTTGGATGGTGAGAAATGTATTTTAAAAAAACATGCTATCCCTATGGAAACTTGACCTAAACATATGCTATAGCTAGGTGTTGAAATTAGATCAAATCTAATATTTAAAAAAAAAAAAACCAACACTGAAATTCAATTGACATTTGATGATGCTATTTGAGATGTCAGGGCCCTATGTCCACCACCTCCCACTGGCAGCCAACCATTGCGCAGGCAGCCAACCCCCACAGACACACAATTCCCAATTTGTTTTAATTTCCTCTTTTTCACTGTAACTGGCACCAAGACTTCCCCTACATAATACTATAGAGAGGAAGCATGTGCAACAGCTACCGCTGGACTACTATGGTACTTAACGGGAAATTTGAGCTCGGTCCTGCAGAAGTCCTGTTCAGGGCCGGACTGGGAACCCAAAGCGCCCTGTCAAATTTTGTCAGACCAGCCCCCTTATTGTGCATTGTGAGTGCAGCAAGTGAACATGACCACTACAAGGAGAGTTTGGGGGTGTCCCCTCAAGAATAGTTGGGCAAAAATGGTGCATTGTACAACACATTTTCATTATATGTTCAATTGTGTTAGCTTTTAAAGCATAGTTATGATGCCCTTAGAGAGCACCAGGATTCAACAGTCTATTTTGGGGCTTTTCAATCATTCCCGCACTATCACCTCCAACAGTGCCCCTGATCTCTCCATAGCTCCTCTCTCACATGTATTTCATTTGTTTTAAAGCACCTCGCATATCATTTTGGGTGTCGGGGCACTTTACATCACACGCAAATACAGAGACAATGAATCATATGTGTGTCAAATCAGTGTATAGATAATGTTACATAAGACAAGGGGGACCACAAGGTGTAGGATTCATGTCATCCATACTGGTAGGCATTTTTAAGAGTGCTTAGTCTGGAGAAGTCCAAACCTAGGATTCATAACGTAACACTGTGGTTAGGGTTGGCTTTGCTAACAATAATTAATTTCTACCCAAAAACACTCTTTTGATCAACATTGGGATAATGAAAGTCTTGGAAAAAAACATAACTTCCTAACCTGTACCATGTAGTTTGCATGCAGCTCTTTGAATACTCTTCAAACCTCACTGTACTAGATTATGAATGTAATTTATGAACTGCACAGTGAAAAAGAGTCTCTGTGACAAAAGCAGTAACCCACTAAGCTGTGCACATAAGATACTGTTCTGTGATCTGTATAGTACATGTTCTTCGCAACAGGCATATTAACCCTCTGTGCTACCTTACATGCGTCAAAACTGCCACTAGACAAAACTCTGATCTCTCTCCAGCAGTTGCATTAATCCTCAAAGTTATTTTGACACTTTTTTCGTTTCCTGAAAACTACTGAATGTACAAGGAATTCTGTAACCGGTGCTTTCAAAACTGGTGCACTGCTACAAAAACGGCCCTCAGTAACAAAACTGACACCCCGCCCTTTCAGCCTCCCGGGGAAAAGCCCGATTACTGGTCCAGCCAGTCTGGCCTTGGTCCTGTTTTCTGGGTTGTGGCTAGTCAATCAGATCACTCGGTACTGCAGGAATGGTACTGGTCCTGCTATAACAAAATGGCCAACAGGGAAAAAAGCTCTCTCTGCCAATAAGAAGGCCCTACTTTTTGAACTTACATCATCACTGGGCTCATTCAGAACTTCCAGCTATACCTATTTTTAACCCCTATAAAACCACTCGAGTACCAGTATCATGCAAATTTCTCAAAAACCCATGAACGGAGTTACAAAAAAAAAGATGAAAGCATGCTTTCTGAGTGAAGTTGTAACTTTTTGCCAAATATAGGTGTCCATTATGATGTCGGGCGGATAAAAATCCGCCATCAACCACAGTGGCGAAAATCCGCCCGCCTACACCGTCTGAATACCGACCGAGCAATTACGATGCCGCGAACCAAAAACCGCCGGAGGCGGAAAATAAACAGAAAAAACCGCCCGCCCATGTCCGAGTCCAAGTCCATCCGCCCGCCACGGACGGAAAGACACACGACAAGCCAAAACCGCCCGCCCTGACGACCGAGACACAGCCCGTTAAATTAGGATCGTACCGACATGAGCGCGGGAAATCCACAAATACACCGCCCGCCAGCGCAAACAACAGTGACGAAAATGGACACGGCGGAAGCCCTGGCGGCCACGTCCATGCACAGAAACCATCCGCTGACGAAAACAAACACACACAACATGGCTAACAAGTCCACACAGCAACCCACGCACAAAAACCCAAACACAGTACACATCCCTGAAACACCCCCGGCCAAACAAATCGACTACAAATCCCAGAACACCAGCCACAACACACCTGAAAACAACAGACCATCATGACACACCCACATAGGTAAGTACAAAACCAGCCCCTTCACAGACCACAACCCCCTGCAACATTACAAACTGAGGACGAAAGCACACAACACAGCGAGACAGAAAGGACAGCAGCACACCACAGACACGCACCCATCACACCCATCACCACCACCACCACCACCAAACACCGGCAACACAAACCCCTGCACATCACACACCACACACCGCACCAGCACCACAAACACCAAAACACACACCATGGCACCACACAGAATGCCCAAGTTCACCGCCACCGAGTTGACGGTCATGGTCGACGAGATCGTCAAGGTGCACCCACAAATCTATGGCAACCAGGTCCAACAGACACCACTATCCACCAGAAACCGGTTGTGGAGCAGGATCGTAGACCAGGTCAATGCAGTCGGGAACGTTCCACGCAACAGAGGAGAAATTAACAAAAGGTGGAACGACCTCAAAAGCGTGGTCAAGAAGAAGGAGACCAAAAATCGAGAGCTGGCTGCCAGGACTGGCGGAGGGAATCCCGCGCTATTCAAGACCTTCAAGGCGTGGGAGGAGAAGGTGCGAGTCATCATACATCCGGAGATCCTCACCGGATTACCAGGGGAGTGGAGGCTGGTAAGTACAAACAAACGTATACCAGCACACCGCTAGGTAATCACATGCACTACCACCATGCCATAGCTCCTAGGGACAAACCCCCCATGTCCAGTACACAATACACAAGACATCACCCACACATGCAACAGACACTCACACACACTCAGCCCAAAGCTACCAACTAACAAAACCATGGGGGCATGTGTACAGTTAGCCAGCACCGCAACTCCCACCAGGTCCCCTTGTACTCCAGATGCGCCAGAATGAGCACTCCCACACCCACATCCATGTGTCCGCCATAGCTGCACTGACCGACAAGTAACAGGTAAGTAGCCGGAACACAAAGACAGTGGGTCGGAGGGGGACAGCTGAAGTAAAACACCCACCAGGCCCCCACTACCACAGACCAGCAAGGTGGAGCACCCCTCCCTCCCAGTACCATGTGGCATCCATTGCATTGCGCACTCAGAAACAACCTGTAGGTGGGAAAATGTACAGGGCGGGGCGTCTGTAGGCATGAGGACTGTACTACGACTGACACATGGGACATGTCACGTAGCAGAGGAACACGCAGCACTGCTCCCAGTCACAATCATGAGACCAATGTGCACACGGACATGTTCAACAGAGTCAAACCCCACATGACCCATCACAGATACAGCAACACCTAAGGAGCCACGTCTGCATGTACAAGTCCCACTGGAGCACAGACCCACACGGCAGGCACTGTGCCACCCATCACACACATCAGCAACACCATCGAAGTCCTGTCCATGTAGTCCTCACTGCCTGTCACCCACACATCGTACAACAACGCCCACGTAAGACAGACCGTACTAGAAGTAACAGCTTGGAACCATAATATTGCACACAAAGACAACTGGACCCATGAAACACACAGGCACACAATGCACATTCAACATATCATCCATCTCATCTCTCAGCCACAGTGTCATGAAAGGTATGACATCCGAATAGCTGGCCCTCATACAGTAGTCATGCAAAGATACCTGCCCATGACAAATCAAGTGCCTGCAGTGACTGAAGCGCACCTCACACTGCGAGTAACAACACACATAATATAGTCAACACCCCAAGAGCACAGCACTGATGCACATGTACCAGGGCAGCACGCACACAAAGGAATTGGCCCATCTGCAATACGTCGTGTGGCACACAACAAGCACGAACTCACAACATTGCTACCAATGTGATGTCCATGAATGATAACAGTCAGCAGATATTCCGGCCATGTGAGACAGACACACACCTATGTCTATGCACTGTCACGTTGCCAGAACACATGTCACGTTCTGCACCCATTACCCACAGCATGTACCCCAAAAGCATATTTCAACCCAAGAGCGTTAAGGGGGCTGTACCCCCTTTTGGCATCAGCGTACCTAAGCGTTCCATCCCTCCCCCTAAACCATCGTTCAACCCAACATCGTCGATGGTCCTGGAGCACGCATACACACGAGCCACAAAATGTAGGAGCATAGCAACACACACCCATCGGCATTGCTAATCCGTCTCATGCCACATGTCCACATCACACAGACCCATTGCAAAGCCCACGCATACACACATCGTACATCCACACACACGCCACTGGGAAACCTGTGCACGACAGTGCACGAACTGTGAATGTCAGACAACCAATACATACTTTGCTAGGTGCAACACAATGACCCATCTCATCCTCCCCACAGGTGCCGAACTGCTGGATGCTGGAGAGGGTGACAGCAGCCAGCACAGCCAGTCCGCAAGCCCCCGACCCGGACTCACGGATGTAGAGGAGCTGGACACCTCTCTGGACACGGACCACCCAGCAGGCCCATCTAGAGTGGCAGGGCACAACCGCTCCCCAGGGCCCCTCCTGCCCAGCAACCCATCACCCAGCGCTGCTGACCAGTCACAGACCCCTGCTGCCACAGCCGTTGTGGCCACCACCACCGCCGCAACCACCACCACCGCCGCAACCACCACCACCTCGCCATCCTTCGCCACAGCCCCTGCGCAAGGGTCGGCACGGCCGTCGGGCTCCACCCTGGGAGCCAGAGCGAGGACCGTGGAGAGCAATGTGGCTAGTGGGCAGGTCTGTGGCAGCAATACTGGTAGGAGGAGCAGGGCCAGGCCAACGCCAACTGTGCCTGGGAGCCAAGCCCTGCCGCCAATCGACAGAGTCCTTGGGGCCTATGAAGAGGCCCAAGGCGAATGGGCCAGGTCGGCAAGCGACACGCGGGAGGTCCTTGCGGTGTTGAGGTCCATGGACGCCCATATGGCCCAAATCGCGGCCCTCATGGGCCAGCTGGTGGTGGGGGGGAGGGCACAAGCAAGGCCAGCAACACCACCTCCGCCACCACCTGCTGTGGCGCAGGCTCGTGCAGCATCGTGTTCCCCTGCGTCCACAGCGAGTGAGCACTCCTCAACCACCACCAGCGGAACATCAACACCCCCCTACCAAACGTGGAAGGGGCCGTCCGAAGAGGAAACAGGTGTCCAGAGAGGACTTCGCCCGCACCAAACGCCAGTGAGTCAGCCAGCCACCTTGACCACCTACTGCATTGACTTGTAATACGATCCTACCCCACACTGCCATGTGAATGGCATGTGTCTGTTGGACTGTGGACATAGAACTCCATGGGTACACCTTGACCATCATGCAGCCATGACCGTCAACTCATTGTCACAGCCTGCACCACATTTGTCATCACCTTGCACACAATCACATGTCACCGCTGTTAATAAATACACCTTGATCACAATCGGCTTAATGTGTCCTGGGTTTATTCCACGATGTGCAATCGCCACCATGAGCAGAAATGCATCTGCTGTGTGGCATGTCGATGGGACAGGAGAGGCTGCAGGGACCTAGGGGTGAAAAACAGAACAAGAGTACATTCAATGAGTGTGTCACACACTCATCACACAGTACTTGTCACCAACTACAAGCAATGCACACACATCTCACAGAGCAACAGGGCACAATGCTACAGCCACTGTCAGTGGCATACCAACCTGGACATGGACCATTGACACACAGCACTCAGTGAACAAAAGGCCCCCGTGACAGAGCACACATACACCTGCACAACTACAGCTACATCAGCCGTCGTACATGGTCACTCACCGTCAAGTGAAGTAGCGGGCGATGAGCTGCTGACGCACATTCACAGCTTCATCCTCTCCACTGTCTTCTTCACTCGAGCTGTCCTGGTCTGCAGGCTGGGGCCCTGGTTGATCTCCGTCATCCACAATTAGGGGGATCTGCTTGCGGATCGCCAGATTGTGCAGCTTGCAGCAAGCCACTATTATCTGGCACACCTTCTGTGGGGAGTACGCCAGTGCGCCCCCGGTGCGGTCCAGGCATCTGAACCTGGACTTGAGGAGGCCAAAGGTCCGCTCAACCACACGCCTGGGCCTCCCAGCGGACATCAGCTGGGCTCCCAGGACGTCGCAATGGGCTGAGCAGCCAGGGCCCATTCGGGTAAGCAGAGTCACCTGGGTGTGAGGGACACAGAGAACCGTTGCAATTCCAACTGTACACAAGACAGCATTGCACAGCCAGCACGCTACACTACTCCACATACTCACCAACAATCCAGCCACGGTCATGTTGCAGATTGGTCATCAGTCGTGGTAGGATGCTGTTGCGCATGATGTGCGCGTCATGGGCCGATCCTGGGAATTTTGCACACACGTGTGTAATCACCATGTCCACAAGGCACACCACTTGCACATTCAGGGAGTGCGTGTGCTTCCGGTTGCGGTAGAGGTGCTCAGTGGCCTGTGGTGCAACAAGGCCAACATGGGTGCAGTCTATTGCACCAACGACGTGGGGATTCGTCCAAGAGCATAGAATGCACCCTTCACTGCCGCCAATTCACGAGCCCTGGGGAAGCGGATGTATCTGTTCCTGTACAGCATCATGGCTGACAGTACATCCCTGAGCACCATGCTGAACATGGGTTGGGACATCCCACCTCCACTGCCCACTGTGTGCTGGAATGACCCAGTGGCGAAGAAATGCAGTGCAGCCATCACCTTAGCCGTGGGGGTGAATGCTGTTGGATACACCCTGTGAGGACGGAGGTGGGGTTCCAACAAGGCACATAGACGATGCAGGGTGGGTCGGTCCAGACGATATTTGCGGATGACCTCCACATCCACCATGTCTGACAGCAATTGGTAGGGGCGATGAATGTTTGGTCTCCGCCTAGGAAAGATGGAAGTGGACACATGTCAAAGCAACACGCCACATGGCATATTCACATACACAAAACATAAATGACTGAGCAGGCAATTGAATGACAGAACGGCTGACAAGTAGGGACAGCACAGCCACAATACACTTACACAGGTCCCCTACCAATAGCAATGGGCAGTGACACACACCATTGCTATGAGCATGCACATGGGGAGTTAGGCCTTAACAACTTGTAAGGCATGCTGATGGTAACAGACTGCATATTCGGTAAGCTGCAACACCACGGCAACATGACTACCTGCTGTGCATCACACTGCTTCCGAGGCTGGGTGTGTAGGGCACACACCAACAACGCTATGGACACAGGCTGAGCGGCCAAAACAAGTGGGACCTGTGGCACGAGGGGATATGAGACAGTCATTGATGTCCCTACTGCACCCTATGTACTCAAAAACAAAAGAGATGCCCATGCTGCTTATTTACTCCAATCAATAAACTTTGAACATTGAACACAAAACAATGCCCACACCAACCACTTTTTCCGTTGGATTTAATCAAAAAACTTTTTCTTTTCTCTATTTATCGAAAAATTCTTTTCACCTACATAGTACAAAACATTTTCCAATTTATCAAGAAGCCTTTTCAAAGCAAAATTTCAATGTACAAAAACATTTACATATATATACAAATCTACAACATGTATACCACTGCTTGCACCCCATTCACTCAACCGCACATTCCCTATTACCATTCAGACAAACATACAAAACTGAATGGTAATAGGGAATGTGCAAGTTGAGTGAATGGGTGCAAGCAGTGGTATACATGTTGTAGATTTGTATATATATGTAAATGTGTCATAAGGTTTCTGCACATACAGAGCTATGCACAGGATAATAGGACCTCGGAATATAGTGGTGAGCCAACTATAGACCTTAGCACCCAAAACCCCAACCCAACTAGCCTTAGCGTCCCATTAGCACCAATGTACCAATGATTAGACAACCCAGAACACGGTATCTCTCTCTCAGGACTCGCAGAGGCAAGAACACTCTTTCGTCACTCACTCGTACCTGTCCACAACGTGCGTAATAAGAGACACTGTATAATTCAAAACGTTTATTTCGACTTACGTGCTCTAAGATACAGTACACGTGTCAGTACTACTAGCATAATACATATGAATAATATACTCAGCATAGTTACAACTCCATAGAATACGAACGGGGAAAGCATCTCATAAAGCAGTGGATATATGTCTAACTAACATTACCACCCTCCCCGTGCTGGAAGCTAGTTTATTATACAAATAGAAGACCTTTGGGCTTTGACTAGCGAACCCCCATACCTCAGTCTCTAGATGCAAAACTACATCAGCAGACAAACACAGCTCCTCTCTCTGGGAAGATCGCCTCCAAGTGCTCTAGAGCGGGCGAACCGTATTATTAAAAGCACACTAATTTCTCCATGGCAGCTGTACATGGTGTTATGTCTAGGTGCGAGGGACGGGCCAAATCAGTAAGAACCAGGGACGTGTTATTCGACCTTGTAACTGTTGTTCAGACTGAGCCCAAAGGGAACAGGAGAAAAGGTGAGAAACAGAAAATGCAGACAGTTGTAAAATAACTTGGCAGGAGCAGAGGGCGACAGAACAACGGCTAAGAGTAACGTGCGCAAAAGTCATCATGGCAGCCAGGCCCGTACCAACGTATCCAGGCAGGCCAGGAGGCCACAAACCACAAGACACCCTCCCCTGGACAGTCCATCGGCCAAGACCAAAAACAAAGGCAGAGTTCCAAACACCTGAGCAGAACAGAGGCGTCCACAGTGGAAGAAGTGGAAAGTGGTAAGGCAGCAAAAGACAGTCAGCGAGGCAGTCCACGAACAGTGAACGGTAAATCAATCCAAAAACGTGGAAGTGCAGAAAAACGCTATACCGTCCAAAAGGACATCATTGGAATCGTCAAAAAACGTAGACGCCATCCAGTCCAACAGGTCAAAGCTGCAGGAATGTTCCTCAGAGATTGGAGCATCCAAAAGCATTGCGGGACAGCTTGCGTGATATTCAATATAACTTCGTTGTAGGAGATTCTGAGCAGCCGCCCAGATATCCCATTGTGCCAAAATCCCCAGTGCAGCCGCACGCATCATAAAGCCAGCAACGGAACAGTCCCGTTCATGGGCCTCTAAGGGACCCACCAACTGAACAAAATCCGGAACAGACAATGACGAATTGGAGAGGCAATAATCCATGGTCCATGTGAAAGGACAGCGGATGCAAGACATCACAGGTTGCACGCAAGTGAAATACGCAAAGCGAAAAGAAAGGGTGTAGGACACACTGATAGTCGCCAAGGGCAGAACATCGAAGCCAACCAGAAGTCGCTCACGGAGCAGCTGGAGGCGTTCGGGATCGAGAAGGGCCCAGTGGTGAGCAGCCATTGCGCAGAAAACAGACCAACAGCAAGACACCAGCCGCCAAAGCGAGGATTAATGGGAAACCACCAAAGACGCTAGAAAAAATAGAATGTATGAACGCCGGTATCACACCGAAAATAGTTTGGAAGGTGGACACCAAGCCGGACCCCACAATCTTAAAAAAATGCACTAGACCCTCAGTGTTAGATGCGTTAAAAATACGATGAACCAACTCCCCGAAATGTTGGGGGAGGTTGGTGTTCAAAAGGGCCTGTATTTCACTGTGGGTACTCGCCACCTGGACAACGAATGTCTCTCGGGCGGACGTGAGCGTAACCTCCTCGTTCAATAAAAGGGCCTTTATTCTGCTCAACTTATTGAAATCTGCTTCCATGGTAGGAATGGAAGGCCAAATAGAGTTATCAACGATGTCATGAGGGGGAGGAAAAAGCACATTCTTGCAGCAGACAACTCTGTGTGAGACCGTAACAATATACGGAATGCCAGCCTGTAGGCCACAACAGTCTTCGTTATTTAAAAGCAAATAGCTACCGTTAGTAAGCAAAGTAAAAGTAGGAGAAATAGCAGGAGCAGGAATACCCTTTAGCACACATGCAAGATTCGGAACTGAAACGCTACAAGCCCCGTGCAATTTAATATGTTTACAAATAAGCGAATGACCCACAGTTGAATCACAAGACTCCCCGTGAGAAACACTTCCTTGCCGTCTCTAAGGCATTTATACATGAAAGGCAAGGACCAAAGCTCATGCAGGAAAGCACTACCCAAAGGCTGGAAACGGCCCACAGGATAATGTTTCATGCACGAGCTAAATTCAAACAAGGAAAAAGGTAAAGCGATAACCCCATGAACTAGCCACACAGCAGAATCTAGTTCCGCCACAGAGAATGGTAAAGGATCCACTTTCTCGATATGTAACAAAGTGTAAGATGCATCTTTCATGGACATGACCTGCTGTTTGTCAGTCAAATTAAAAGGCAGAAAAAGGGCAGTGGTGTTTAACAAATTCCAAGGAACTTTACCTAACTTAAGGGTTTGCAAAGTCCAGGCAAACTGCATCACTGAACGCAATTGATTCTGACCATGATACAAAATAGAGACATCATCTTGTACAATATCAACAACAGAGGACACAATATTCTCTAATGTGTAAATGAGGGAAGACAGGGTATTTATACTATTGTCAACAACAGCAAGCACCTTTTCCAAATTTGCTTGGTCTATTTCCCGAAGACGGGAAGCAGCTTCCATTTGTGACAGCTTCCAGAGTTCATTATACGCTTCATAAATGAATCTCTTCGGTCGGGGACCACGAGGTCCCAAGATAAAGTCGGACAAATCAATAGTGCCTGATAGGAGGGACAAATGTTTCTTAACAGAGTCTAAGGACGAATGTTGTAGCCATTGTTTACATAATTTACCAACTGAATACGTGGTGACAGTACGAGTTTCAGTAAATCTTGGATCAGGCTTGTCCTGTATGTAGCCAGGAACTGTGCCATGAAAACGCAGTTGGCATGCATTCGATGATATGGGCCATGCCAACCAGGGTGACTGTATCAGTGCAGAAACGTTAAAGGAATTGTCTTGGAACTGAGCCTGTAACGTCATAAGGGACATATTAAAACGCAAACTATCATTTGGAGAACTCGACAAGGATGGGATGGCTGGCGTATTTAGTTGTTTAATGGTAGCCAACCCCCAACACGTGGTTTGATGAATGGAAGCATTTAGAAACAGAATTTGGGCTGGGATAAGGCAAGTGCGGTGCAAGGCCTCGGTGCCTTGCACCTGCCATGGCTTTGAACCCCAGATTGATTTTAAATCCACTGTGTCTTTCCAATACTCATAACCACCCACCGCCAAGGTGCTCAAAAAGGAACCCGAATACAGTAATTTGGTGTGGGTCAACATTATTTTTTGTGTCAATGGGGTTTTCAATTTAAAATAATAGGACCCAGAGTTCGATCGATTAAAATCAGTGAAATAGGTGAATTTATTTCGAAGAGTCTGGGAGCTACCTGGTATGGGGTTTGGGCAATGTTCCCATTGGGTGTATGTAACAGGGCTGCGTAGTGCACTCGGTTTGTGGAGAAAATGGTTGCCCCAATGCTGGTAACAATACAGATCGGCATAATTCGCAGAATTCATATACAAATCTTCAGCATTAAAGGAAGCATAATATTTTAAATCAGCAAACAATGCTTCAACGGCATGCACATCCCAGTCATCAGAATGAATATTACTTTTTACTACATCACCCATTGAGACTCGAAGGACATTTGGTACATTAATAATTTCTGTCGGGCCATGGATCTGAAAGTTTACCGCATCCCATACGATGCCATCAGCAACTGGAAACGCAGAAATGTTCACAAATGTGTGGTCACGCTTCATGATGTGTGAAGAGGAATGTGGAGCCAAAGTTCCAGCAACACTGTTCACAGCAGAGCGTTCAGGTAAATAGTGACCATTGATGAGTAGGAAAAACACTGTGACAAAGCCAATGGACATGAACAAAAAAATCAAGAAAAGCACCATCCAGAGATATGTCCAAGGTGGAATCAAATAATTGTCTCTAAACCAGGATACAAAAAGACTAAACTTGGACGGGACCTTCGATGAGGTGGAATCCGAGTCAAAGGAATAACGTGTCGGGCTCAGTGGCGTTGTTGGTTGGTGTGCCACCAACTCCGTGGCGGGATAGGTATATTCGTCCTCGTCGATGCAGGGGGAGACAGGGGGTTCAAATATGTTTTCAGGCAAATCAACCATCTCCATGGTAACATCAGTGACCGTTCGGGCAGGAGTGCTTCGAACACATGTCCGATAAATGGCAGGACAAGAGACCGCTGGTGTGACACTATTCAGGATCGGCCAGATGTTGTAGCTTGACATTTTCCACTGAGATGTATCTGTTCTCCTTGTGACCAGGAAGCGGTGTTAAGATTACTGTACGTGTTCCCTTCAAGCCCAGGACTGGAACCGGTGCACGAAAAGAGGGGCCAAATTCTTTTTTGTTCTCCACCTTCTCTCGAACCAGGTCGCCAATCTTCGGAAGCCAGCCGGCAACCGGAATCTGCAGAGCAGGGTCTGTGGCTGAAGGCAAATGTGCAATTGCAAGTTTGTCTCGGGCTTCTTGTAAGTCCTGTAACATAGTAGAATGGTTATCTACATCAAACTTGGCGGATTGCGCCGCCATGTCTAGACCATCAAGGTCAGGCACAAACATTCGTATGCCAAAGAGCATTTCGTAAGGGGTCCGCCCACCCAGAGGTCTTCTAGGGAGATTATTAAGTGCACGCTGAACGGTATACAAGTGGGCCAGCCAGTTCCTGCCAGTACCTATAACTCTAGCTGTCAAGGATTGCTTTAAGTCACGGTTCATTCGTTCAACGATAGAGTTGCCCTCAGGCCTATACGGAGACGAAAATTTCACCCGCACCCCCAAGGAGCCCATTGCGTCCTTGTAAGCCTTAGAGGCAAACGCCGGACCTTGGTCAGAATGGAAGGTGCCGCATGCAAAAATTCCCACAAAGACACGCAAATCCCTGATGACATTTCGAGCGTCAGCACTCCGTTGTGGCCAGACCCAGATGAACCGTGTGCACGAGTCCACTGCCACTAAGATATATTTATAGGCAGTGTCTGAAGAAAATGGACCGCAGTGATCCAAGTAAACACACCCAAAGGGTCTGTTTGAAATTCCAAGCGAGGTCTGAGGTGGTCGTGTGACCGTGGAAGGCTTGATCTGTTGACAAACGTCACAGGAAAGCACATAAGTACGTGTATCTTTATATAAACCACGCCACCAGTAACGCTGCTGTAAAATGGAAATTGTCGCAGACACACCAGCATGAGCCGAAGCCATGCCTTCGTGTGCCGCCCCTATCAAGGAAAGTCTGCGGTCCGCGTTGGGGATCAGCCGATCACCAACGTCAGGTATTGTTACATAAGGAGCCTGATCGGGACCTATCTGGTAAGAATATTTGGAAGGGAAACCTCTAGGGTAATTCATTCCTTCTTTTGTTGCAGCAATAGCTGCCAAGATATCAGTGTCTATTTTAGACATGGATCTAGTAACTGCTGCTACTGAACACGTGAGTACTGCTGATCTGGCAGCTTCATCTGCCAGACTGTTACCAACAGCGTGTGCGCCCACCCGCTGATGGCCTAGGGTGTGAACCACCTGCGTGAGTGGCAGACGTCGTTGTAATTCTGCCACTCGAACCCAAAGCATTTTATGCTTGATTGTGTTGCCTTTAGCGTCTCTATAGTCATTTTGCGACCAAAAGAACAGATTGTCATTGTATGATTGAACACAGTAGTAAGAATCGCACACAATTAAAGTGGTCACATCAGGATTTACGAACTCAAGCGCAAGCACCAATGCACGCAACTCGGCCAATTGTGCGGTACTGTCCCCGAGTGTCTGTGTATGCACCACAGTGGATTTGAACTTTCCGTTCACAAACGTACCTGCAACAATAGCACATGCGGCTGAATAAGCATGCTTGGACCCCGTGGCCGGTTGTGCCGAACCATCGGTGTAGATCACACAGTCGTAATCCTCAAGCGGCAATAAAGACAAAGGAGGAGGATGAAAGAATTCATACTGTAAAAACTCCTGAGTCTGAAGAGAAGAGTCAAAAATGAAAGTGACATCCGGAGACGTCAAAGATGTTGCCCATTGAATCCAACGGGGGTGCAAAGCTTTAGAGTTCGGTACACTTGCTTTGGTCACTGCCTCTAGAGCAGGATATGGTGTTACCACCAAAATGCGTTTTCCCTGTGCCAGTGCGCGCTCCTTCAGGATCGCCATTTGCACTGCTGTCAGAACTTTCTCCACAGATGAAAACCGCATTTCTGCGGAGGTGTACAGATGTGACTTGTATGCGATGGGTACTGTATCACCTTCATTAAAGGTTAAGTACGTGAAACCCACTGCCCCTGGAATGATTCTAATCACCAAGTTTGTGTGGTTATCACGCGTCAAAAGGTATTTGGACTCAAGAAGGTCTGTCTGCAAAGACTGCAGAATGGAGGTATGCTCCGGAAGCCAGCAAGACTTCGAAAAAGTAGGTTGTATCAAGGCATACAGTGGCTTGATACGCTGGGCGTATTCGGGAATATATGTACGTCCGAAGTTCAGAAAGCCCAGCAATGACTGAAGTTTCTTCAGATTAGTAGGAGGGCACAGAAGTGCACATTTCTCCAGAAAATGGGGGCTAAACCCTTACCTTCATTGTTGAGCTCATAGCCCAAGAACAAAACGGTAAATTCAGCAATATGAGATTTGGCAAAGTTAATTTTGTAACCTTGAACCGCAAATTCAAGAATAATGCGGTCTACTCGGGTTAGATGCGGAAACAATTTGTCGTCCGTCAGATAAATGTCATCCACGTACGAACAGGCGTCTGGATCAATGCCGTCTAACAAAGAGACAACACGAGCGGCGAACACGCCTGGACTATTTTTGTAGCACATAGGAAGACGCCTGAATTTGAACATTTTACCACCGGATGTAAAAGCGCACCATTGGCCACTCTCCGGGGCTAAGTTGTGCGTGTAGAATCCATTTGAAAGGTCAAGGGTCGTTTTGTATTTTTTACGAACAAGACTGTCTACAAGCGCAGAACTATGGGTATTTTGCACCGCAAAGGTCCGACAATGAGAGTTCAAATGCCGGTAATCCAATACTAAACGGTACGTTCCATCGGGTTTGGAAACCGCGAAAAGGGGATTGTTCATAGGTGATACACAGGGTTCAATTACTCCCTGATATTCCAACTGAGTCAGAATTTCGGAAACGGGGCCTTTGGCTTCACGTTTTATGGGATATTGGGGTTGTGGCTGCGGTAGTGACCGCAAAGGTATTTCATGGGGGGAGAATCTTCGTCCCAACCCACGTGATTGCGGAATAACGCTGGAGCCAGGGACACAGCCCACTCTGCTGCAAGAGCCTCCGCTTTGTCCTTTGGGACATGTCGAGAAAAGCTCGGAAGGATTACCTCCTCCCCTTTACGCGCAGCAAGAACGAATGGGGGTGGCCAATCCGCCTCTGCTAACAAAATGTCATATGAAGAGGTCAGATTTTCCCAAAAAATCCCTTTAATTACACGCTGTATATCACCTTCAATTTGGATGACAATATTAAATAGTCTGTCAGGGGGTGCCACTCTGGTGTCTGCTGTTTCAACAGTAATGAATGTTTCAGTTGCTGTCGCCTCCATATGAGGACGTAGCGCCTCCCGCACTATGGTAACTTCCGCGGCGCTGTCTAGGAGGGTTACTGCCCACGTCCAATTCAGGAGCCTCGTTCTCACCGTCTGTGGCATATTTCGCTGTTACAGCGGCAACTTTCTTCTTCTGAAATTGTGGTCGAAAACGTTGAGCGTCTTCCGCTTTTCCTCTGACTTGTTGTCGAGGCTGGTCTCGTCCCTGGGGAGCCTCTCGGTCCCTTCCTCTATCCTGGCGGTCTCCTCCACCGGCCTGTGACGAAGTCTGTGCCTGTGAAGAACGAGGAGAACGCGCATCAGGGATCTGAAACCTATCCGGTGACTTAATTCTCGCTCTATCGCGTAAATCATAAGTGCGCTCAGAAGAAACTGAAACCGGGGATGCGCCTCTCGACCCCGGCTTCTTTTGTTGCTTACCCTGTTTTTTCAGCCTCCAGCTCTTTTTAGTGAAGACTGGTTTCTCATCTTTCTCAGATTGAGATTTGGTTTGTTGCTGTTGTGTTTGCGATTGTGTTTGCTGTTTTGCAAAGGCTTGTTACCCAGGCTATTTCTACCAATAGTTTTGTAAGCCTGGGTAATAATTTTCGGTAATTCGCGAGGCCTGTCCAATTCTGGGACCAGAGCCAAAGCGTTAGCTACTTGAAAGTTCACTGCATCGCCCTTGACATTCGCAAGGATCAGCTCAGCTACTACTTCAAACACTCCCACCAGTCTCATCCCTAATTCCACAGCCGCTTCAGGGCCATGTTCATCCTGTACTTTTTTAATTACAGAGGGGAGAACCGTCATGGAAGGAGTACCAAAACATTTAGAATATACTGCTGCGAATACCTTACCCCAGTTGTCACATGCTGTCAACTCGGGAATTAAGTCTTTTGGCAAACTAATCGTTAAGATACGATGTTTATCCACTGGAGTTGTATGTGGAAAAACTGCCTCCAACTGATCAAACTTTTCTGCAAGCCAATAAGGAAAATCATCCTTATTTTGTGGACGTTTGCCCATCACCGAATTCACCATGACAGGACTTATGGTCACTCCGCCTGCAGCAGCTGGTTGGCCGGCAACTCCAGGAGCGGCCCCATGGATGCTGCCTGTAACATATCGCACTAAAGCTCGATGCACCTGCACCAAGGCCGCATACATAGTGCGCAGTTCCGCGACTGGTATAGTCATATAACGCGGATGTGGGGTGTACCCGGCCAAAACAGGCCAAGTGGCCCCCTCAATAGATAAGGGGCCTAAACGAACCGTGGTAGTCGGTTGTGGGAGGGCGCCATTAAACCAAACACGGTGTTGCCAAGCCGTGAGCGGTACTTCAAGAGTAGTATACGGTCGATAGACAGCGGGGACGTTAGTGGCTTCATATTCATGGAACAGATTATCGTTCGCGTCCACCGCTGGAAAAGTGATCCAAGAGTAGAACACTTCAAAATGGAAAGCCGGATCGGCTTGAACCACAAAGACTAGTTCAACTCCCGCGTCTGGCACTCCATACACCCGTAAGTGATCCCGGAGTGCTGTGCGGCTATGCGCCGCTATGTCTATACCCGCCATTACTAACGGGTTTATTCAACAATCGTACACGAGGCAGCACAAAAAGGGTTATGTTTAAAAAACCTTTTTTAATAACTTCAAGCTTGAAAGAACCTACAAAAACTTCAATATAGGAGGTATCACCGTCACACACGCCTCCGGAAGCGTATGTGAGGGATTTGTGGACAAGCACAAGTACTACTCAAGCGTCCCGCAGATAAGCTGCCCCACTCGTTGGTCGCGCCATGTCATAAGGTTTCTGCACATACAGAGCTATGCACAGGATAATAGGACCTCGGAATATAGTGGTGAGCCAACTATAGACCTTAGCACCCAAAACCCCAACCCAACTAGCCTTAGCGTCCCATTAGCACCAATGTACCAATGATTAGACAACCCAGAACACGGTATCTCTCTCTCAGGACTCGCAGAGGCAAGAACACTCTTTCGTCACTCACTCGTACCTGTCCACAACGTGCGTAATAAGAGACACTGTATAATTCAAAACGTTTATTTCGACTTACGTGCTCTAAGATACAGTACACGTGTCAGTACTACTAGCATAATACATATGAATAATATACTCAGCATAGTTACAACTCCATAGAATACGAACGGGGAAAGCATCTCATAAAGCAGTGGATATATGTCTAACTAACATTACCACCCTCCCCGTGCTGGAAGCTAGTTTATTATAAAAAATAGAAGACCTTTGGGCTTTGACTAGCGAACCCCCATACCTCAGTCTCTAGATGCAAAACTACATCAGCAGACAAACACAGCTCCTCTCTCTGGGAAGATCGCCTCCAAGTGCTCTAGAGCGGGCGAACCGTATTATTAAAAGCACACTAATTTCTCCATGGCAGCTGTACATGGTGTTATGTCTAGGTGCGAGGGACGGGCCAAATCAGTAAGAACCAGGGACGTGTTATTCGACCTTGTAACTGTTGTTCAGACTGAGCCCAAAGGGAACAGGAGAAAAGGTGAGAAACAGAAAATGCAGATAGTTGTAAAATAACTTGGCAGGAGCAGAGGGCGACAGAACAACGGCTAAGAGTAACGTGCGCAAAAGTCATCATGGCAGCCAGGCCCGTGCCAACGTATCCAGGCAGGCCAGGAGGCCACAAACCACAAGACAAATGTTTTTGTACATTGAAATTTTGCTTTGAAAAGGCTTCTTGATAAATTGGAAAATGTTTTGTACTATGTAGGTGAAAAGAATTTTTCGATAAATAGAGAAAAGAAAAAGTTTTTTGATTAAATCCAACGGAAAAAGTGGTTGGTGTGGGCATTGTTTTGTGTTCAATGTTCAAAGTTTATTGATTGGAGTAAATAAGCAGCATGGGCATCTCTTTTGTTTTTGAATATTTCTGGCTCAGCCTTGCTGCAGTGTCAGCCAAAACCCTTTCTAGGTTCTTGTGGCACCCTATGTACAGCACTGTACGGATCACACCTCCAGAAACATTGACAGGTGTACACATTGACAGACCCATGCCAACACGGCTGTGTGCTTGCAACTACACATCACAAGTGACACGTAACATTGCACGTGCCAAGTGGCAGATGTACATAGTGAAAGATGGCATGTGTGTGCATATGCATATCCCATGCTCCCATGCCAATGTGTACATGATTATGTGCCTACAGATATGTGGAGGCTGAGCACTGGCCGTCCCTGCCTATGCACACAGCATGTTGTGGCCCTGTCCATTGTGGACCTGCACCCACACGCAAATCATGGCCACACCTGCAGATGCATTGCGCACATTATACTGTGTGGTGCACATGGCATCAGCGGACTGTACCCGGCATGGGCCAGGCCCTTACGGCCAACTCCAATGACCCTCGCGGTTGCACCCTGCGTGTTCCACTTTGGAGGTAGGCGTCCATGGCCAGCTGGGAGCAGGCCAACGTCTGCAATTGAAGCTGCCAGACATGGTACACGAATTGCAGCAGCTTGTACCCACTGAAACGGCCCCAGGGGGTAATATGTGTGTGTGAGTGGGACAGGCATAACCACAGCTACCTGGCACTGCAGCCTGGCACCCCTCGACAACACCTGCTGCTGCCACCACTCCACCTACACGTGGATGACGCTGAGGACATGTCCAGGTCCACTCACCAGCGAGGAGCTGGAGAACCTGGATTCCGTGCTCCACGCACACTGCACATGGCTATTCCTTGCGAAAGTTGTGTGTGAGAGACAACTGCAGTGTGTGTGGGTGTGCATGTGGGGACACACATGTCGTTGCTCCGCAGCACTATGAGTCAGAGCCTGTGGAGTACAAACATGCACTGCTCACCATGCTGGCTGCAGGTGGCATGGGTATGTGAGCTCTCGGGCGCTTTGACCTGTCTGTCCCTCCCGAGTGGTGGTACATGGCAACTTCATGTCAGACATCCAGTGCCACAGACAATTGGCAATGCAGGTCTCAGTGCACTTGTTGGTCGTGTGGAAGTCAGGCTGGGGCCATGCTGCCCTTCTCAGTCCCAGCAGGCCTGGCCTGCACATTGACTGCACAATGCCAGTAGGTGCCGACACAGACTGCCTAGTGGGTTACATGTGTCTCCTGTTCAGGACCCCCGGATGAGCGCTTACTCTGCACTGTCGATTGGACACACCATGACTCGTGATAGGGATGTGTGTGAGAGATAGTGGCACTGAATGTGACCTTCGTTGCGGGGTGGGCCATGCACAGGGCGAGTACGCTGATGGTTGCGCAGTGTTGGTCACAGTGGGTACACCCACACAGATGTGTTGCCTTGTGATCTTTTTCTAGGTCAGCCTGACAATGGACAGTAGATGTGGGCAGGCTACACATTGCTCGATGTGCTGTCTATATGCATGTGCCTTCACACCAGGCACAACTGCCCCTGCACATGTGACCCCTGCTGCACTCAGTGCTGGGTCTGTTGAGCTGATGCACCATCTGTGCGTGGGGCAGACAGCTCTGCTCACTTCCGTCATTGCCCATGACATCACTTTGCCGCAGGTGACATGGATCATGGAGGGCCCACATGTACGCGTGGGTGGACTACACAAGACTGTCCAATGGTTGTCACCCCCAGTCAGTGCTTCGAATGGGTAGTATGTGGTGCTGGTACTCATTATAATGTGTCGAGTGGGCGGGGCTGGGTGCAGGGCTACATGCAAGACATGGGTAGTTCATCGGCTGATCTACTAGTTGCAATACACACGAGACACGTCTTTTTCCGACCACATCAGGGTCATTCCTTAAACTGGCTGAAAATCAAACAGTCAACTTTTGCACTGTCCTCATGGCCTCCCTCGCTCGCCCCAAGATGCGTTTGCACCTGAGCAGCTAGCGCATGCACAGGCAGCTCCAAGCTCGCCCCAGAGAGGCCAAGGAGTGTATGTGTGGGTCCAGTTGAACAAGTGGTCTGTCTCACGGTATAATAAGTGGCGGGACGCCGTCCACATGCGTGGTGCCCCGACTCGAGACCCGGGCAACATTGACAATGCATGACAGGCTCCGCAGTCCGGATACACCACCTGCAACACACAGAGGCTGTAGCTGCCCTAGCGGGCCAGTCCGCGTCCAACTGGAGCTCATGGCCCCACACATTCACTCTTTGGCCTCTCTGGGGCGAGCTTGGAGCTGCTTGTGCACGCGCTGGCTTCTCTGTTGCAATGGCATGTAACGTGTGTGGGTGTATTGTCAATGGGTGGGATGGTGCGAGCCACCTTCCGTGACGTCACTCCTGCTTGTGATGTGTGCGTCCCCCACTACTTCCATTTGACTTGTGCCATACTACACATTGTGGATGTGTTGCCTGCGTGATGTGACTAGGATGAGCGCGCCATGACCTCTCACCCACCATGCTCTACTGCCATCCCGTGCCCTGGATTGCCTGTGCAAGTGGACAATGTTGGGGATACACCAGGTCGACAGGGGATGTGAGTGCCTTGGCAAGGGCCTGGCGGACGCGCAGCAGTATCCGGCATGTCCACGGAGGGTGGGCTGACGTCTACACTTGATGCAGCATTGATCGTGTGCCAGCCTGTTGTGCACACACGAGTTCACATTCATCACCAGACAGGTGGTCTTTACAGATTCCCAGGAGTGCGCCAATGTACTGTTCCTGAGTCCTCCCAACACAGCGTGTTTCAACATTGCATGTGCGCACCTACCCGTCACACCCACCCACCTGAGCCATGCGTAACTCCCGCTTCACATGACACATGTGTGTCTCCCACAGTTGTGCTACTCATTTGCGTTGACATCCAATGACAGTGGACTACATGGTCATCTCACGACTGCCGTGTACTTCACACACTCTCATCCTCTCTCATTCATACTTGTGAAATGAATCAGCAGAGACACATTTTTGCTTCAAGCCATGTATTGGGACTTATGTCCTCTGTGATGCAGTATAGTGAACACTACTGGCAGCGAAGTGCATGTGGAGGATATACTCAGCATGATTACACATAGCATAGGGTGTAGGGGTACAGTGATTAGTTGTTGACTGTGGGATGTGGGCTTCAGAGTTACAACTGCTTAGCCGTTGGTGTGCTAATGTACATTTGCTAATTACTGTGGTGCTGCTGACTTTGACACAGACAGTATACATTTAGCCTACCAGTCCGCTTGTCATCATGGGCACAGTGCATCTCAGTTCCATGTTACAGGTTTGCTGCTATAGTTACTCATACACACGTGCGTGGAGGTGACATCAGGGCATGGGCTTACGTGCATGCAACGGCGTCCCACTTGTTGTTGCGATTTGGTGGGTACTGGCCATGTCACAGTCACTGGGCTCATGTTGTTGGTGGATGCACTTGGTGTCCATGCAAAGCTCCTGGCACGGACGTTCAGAGGGAGGTGAGGTGACAGCTCTCACATACTACAGCAGGATGATTACTGTCCACTGACCGGTGCATATGTTCATGGGCGCAGGATCCATATCATGGCATGGTTGTACGTGCAGTTCTGTCCATGTGGTTGCCATACACAAATCCCATGCCTCTGCCTCCCCCTGTTCATGCAGAGTTACTGGATGTGATGAGGAACAGGGTGCATGTCCCGAAAAGTATCAGATGTCATGGCAGTGTAGTTGTTGATGTGGTGTCAGTTGCAGGTTGCATGGTATAGTTGTTGTACTGGTAACTGCCTAGTCCGTGCGTAAGCCAAGCATGGGTACGGTGTGGGACATCATTGCTCAATTGGGGGTATGGCGGCGGGGCCCGACGAATTGACAGGTTGTCAGGAATGCAATACCTTCCAGCAGGGCTTCCATGGCATTGGTGGTGGACATGGTTGCCATCCAATGTAGCGGATGGTGGCTGTCAAGGTGTTGGTCGTGAGTTGTCCCTTGTAGGAGCATGATGGGACATGTTGGATGGCATTCGATGTAACTGTAATCCATTATCCGTCGTGTCGAGGCACAGTGGTCCCATTGCAGTGTGGGTCCGATAGTCGCCACATACGCCATGCCCCCATAGGCTGAACAGACCCTGTCGTGGGCGTTCAGGGGGTTGAATAGTTGTAGCAGGTCCGCCCTTGGACATGCCGGGTTGGAGAGACATAACTCCACAGAATAGTAGAAGGGACACCTCCGACAGTAGAAGACGGGGATGACGCAGCTGAACAATGCGATGCGGTAAGTTAGTCGGTAACTTACGTTCAGCAAGGCCAGATTGTCACATCCCAATATCTGTATCAGGTTATGTTTGTACAGCTTGATCTGTCCGGCGTAGTTGGGTAGGTGTGGTGCAAGTGCCATTTTGCTGCAGGGCGCTGTGGTGGCGTGCTCCGGCTGTCTGTGCAGTCTGCAGTGTGCAACCTCCGATGTTGCTGGGAATTCTGTAATGGTCGTAGGGGGGCAAGACTTGTGTTATGTTGGCTTGTGCGGAGGACACGGGCCCTCATCCCACATGCTTCTCTGAATGGTCAAGGTCAGTGGTGTCTGACTCCTTCCAGATAACTTGCATGTGAACCACATGGGGAGTGTTATCATTTCTTCTTTCCGTTGTGAATGTTCTTTGGTGTTATGCGCTATCTGCCCTGTGGCCGCTTCCCTCTGCATGCCTGTGTTGGGCTTTGTTTTGTGCAATGACTGTTGTCTCCGGCTTGTTTAGTCGGGATGTGGTTTCACAGTGGGAATGGAAGGTCATTCGGTGCTGTCTCCTCTCCCGTGTGTGGGCAGCAGGCTGCGTTTCCGCTATACGTTGGGCCTTGTGTTATAATTGGTCCCACCTGTTGTCTGTCCCCTGTATCTTTGATGTTACGTATTGCATGTCTTGTTATTGGGTGCAGGGTGGCATCGGTGTTTCTGTGTGGTACTGGCGTACCTTTTCCCGACGGGGTCTATATTCTGCTGGGTGATGTTGCCTCCGCTGTGTGCTTCGCCGTGTTTTGCACACAGGGGTGTGTCCTAATGTGGCGTGACGTCACTGACATGTTCGGGTCACTTGTGTGACGTCAGGTTGGCAACAGTGAATTGCCGGTTGGGGACATGACTGTGGCAGGGCTGTCACGTGACATGTGCGTTCTGGGTGGTGCTGGTGTGTGTGGTGTTTTGTTGTGACCCTGTGTTGTTTGTGTGCGGCGCATGCATTGCGCTGCCGTTGGCCTCTGCGTTGTGCGCATGTGTGGGTGCAGTGGTGGATGTGTTGTGTCCACGCAGGGTTGTCGGGGGGGGGCCATATACAGTTTTCCCGCCCTTGCACTGTGTGCGCTGTTTGCGTGCCCCTGTTGTGTGTCTGCCTACCTGCGTCGCTGCGGTGCGTTGACTCCTGGGTGCTGCATCAGGTAGAGCATGGGGAGGGCCTGCAGTGCTGGATTCATGCTCGGGGGTCCGCCTCTTTGCTATCCGTACTGTGCGTTCGGTTTTCCGCCTTGCTTTCACGTGCGGTGTCTCTTAGCCGGGGAACTGTTTGGTTCTGGCATCGTAATTTGTACGCCGGGCGGTACGTGATTTCGTCGGGCGTTGTGTCTCCATTAGGCCGCACCGCTCCGTGGACGGGCGCACTTTGATGGCGGAGGCGCAGCTGGCTTACGGGCGGTGTTTGGCTGTCTTTTCGCATCCTAATTGGGCGGGCGTGTGTGCTGTGGCGGGCGGACGGTAACTGGTGCTTTTTGCATCCGCCAGCACGGCGGTGGTGCTTCCGCCCGCCATCCTAATAGGCCCCATAGTGTAGTTCTGTTCAGCCGTTTTTTCTGTATCTGCGACAGACCTTTCCTATGGGAATTAACATAGGAAGTCAATGTTTTGGGATCAAGCCTTTTTCCTGGCCCCTGCTTGACAGATCTCCCTGAAACTTTACATGTTAAGGAGGATGGACATTTATTTAGGAAAGTTAAATGAAGATTTATCAAATGAGGCCAAAGTTATCAGCAAAACAAAAAATGCTCTTCTTATGGAAACTCTTACCTAACTATAACTACACAGTACTGACCCTCACTGTGTAAAATATACACACACATATATATATATAAGTTATAAGATCAGGCATACCTACATTATGTTTTGCCTTGGGATCTTGCCACTACTGGAGACCTTTGAACCCTGGATTAGCGTGGTTAGAGTGGTGCGTCCATCACTGCTGGGAGTAGAGTTAGCCCATCACATTATCACAGAACCCAGGACTCTGCCAAAACGTAAGTGCGCCCTCATTAGTCATATCCTGAGCAGCTATGGGCTCGCTGTAAAGGGCAGCTGGCATGCACTTTTTCTGCTACTGGCAAATATGAGTTCAAAGGCAAATTGCAACTTAATAACCCAGTACCTGATGTATGTCATTCAAATATTTGAAGTTGTTACTTTAAGGTAAAGTTGAGGCTATATAGTTTTTTTTAATGATTTCATGCATTCTCCATAGGTTGATGGTTTGCTTCTGCATATTCAAAGAACTTGATATTTTATGGTCCCTACTTTTTTTATTGATATGACTTTATTGATTCTGCCTTAAATAAACTGTTATCAAACTTCTTAGAAGTAGACAATCGTAGCTTTCCTAACATAAGATTTTTGAAGTGATTGTTTTGATTTTGTTATGGTATACTTGAATTTGTAAATGGTAGTCACCTGTACCCCTGCCTGCAGCGCCCTCTGAGCACAGCTTGCAGTCATACCCAGTAGAACTGTGCCCAGTGTGTGACCTTCGGCCACGTCCTGCCTGGCCTGTGGCTGTGCCAAACATGTAGTGGGCAAAGTTGGTTGGCGGGCGACTGTATGTTCAAGGGCTCAGCCTTTGCTAGAACCTCCTTTCCTGTGTTGCCCGGGATGTTATCTCAGCTATGCCTTCTCGGTCAGTCCTCCTCATTAAATGAAGTACATATAGTCTCATTATCCAATGACCCCGCAGCTACAAGTGACTGACCGAAACATGGTCCATGGACTATGACAGGGTGGAAACTGAAAGGATTCCAACTACAAGCTCCAAACAGCAGCTGGTTCTTATAGAGGAATTTTAGCTCTACAGAAGCCTCCTCTGTAGCTGCTCATCACCCATGCTTCTCGGACGTCAGGTCTAGACCAACAATTTACAGTCACAGGAGGTGAGACCCCCATCTCTTTCAGTATCCACCTTCCTCCTGTTCTACAACCAACGTAGAGGGGGTTTGGATAGTGAGTCCCTATCTAGGACCTTCGCCCGCAGTGTGCTGGTAGCCTTTACCAGGTAGGCTTCTAAAGGCTGACTAAGGGGGTATTTCTCGCCAGCAGATCGCAGGGCAAGGACGGGAACCTTTCTATTTGTGGTTCTTTTCTGGCTGTAGCATCACTGGGGAAGGATGGGCAAGATCTAGAGATAAAGCCGGATCCATCCCTAAGAAAGCAGTGTATTTATTTAATTTGAAATTAATTGGGCCAATTGGTACTCACATCCTCACAGTTACTTATGTAAGACAATATTTATCTAAATAAATCTCAATACATTTCTGCTGTGGAAAAGACTTGTTATTTACAATGCATGTCCGCGAGCCATGTGTAGTGTGGCAATAAATCAACAAGATGTTTGTTTCATTGCAGTCAGGTACTTGTGATTTATCACCCGTGCTCCCGAATGCTGCCGCCCTTCAACCTGCAGGAACACATGTTGTTTTTTTTATCACCCACCAGCTGTCTTCTATGTCTGCTAGGACAGGGTACCTTATGTCAGCAGCAGAAAGCTGGTGAACAGGGAAACATACTCCTACATAAAACAGCATGAACAGAAAGCCCCTGTTCCAATCCCACTGATCAGAAAACCAAGGGATCGGTTCCAGGTAATTTCTTTTCTCTATCTTCTGCCACTGGGGAGGAAGGGTAATTCAAGACCTGGCTTCAGAGCCAGTGGTAAAATGCAGCGGTTTACGGGTTTTGCTCTATACTTAAAAACATAAATGCAAATCCAATCTGACAAAAGTAGTGAATTGCTCACAACTGATGCATTTTTTTAAATGATCTATATTGGGCCATAATTACTGGCCAAGACAGACAATGCATAATTACTGGCCAAGACAGACAATGCTATTGCCCCCAACGTGTTCTAAGTGAACAATGTTGTGTTTGTGACAGTCCTGGGCATAGTCTCTTCTCTGTTTTGTTTGCCCCTGAGAACCCATCGCTCCCTGTCGGACTCCAGAAGGCATGACATCACCAGGTTAAGGGTAGCAGTAGAAGAGACTTGGTACAGTAGCAGAATGTCGCAGGACTGTGATGAGGAAGACCCCAACTTCGATTAATATCGACTAAGTAATTGTAGCATCGCCAGTTCAACAGCTCATTTTTTGTCACAGCCCTTACCAGGTGAGACTATGCCGAGCCCAGTCGTCTTCTGCTGTGAGCCAAGTCATAAGTAAACAAAGGAAGCAATTCAGCACCCAAATGTATTAGTGAATAACAAAATCACATCAGAGGTGCACAGTGATCAAAGGTAGAACGCCAGTCGCGGTCCGTGTAGGAGTGCCGGCCGGGCGGTGACGTGGGGCGGGGGAGGGGCAGGGTGGGGGATAGCAAAGTACGGATTACGGACCAATACAGATAAGTAAACATTTAAATCAATAAAAAGAATTTCGTTGTGAGCGCTGCATCACCAAATGGGATGCAGTGCGCGCAACGAAATTCGTTTCATTGTTTTAAATGTTTACTTACCTGTATTGGTCCGTAATCCGTACTTGCTACCCCCACCCTGCCCCTCCCCGCCCTCCCCGCCCCACGTCACCGCCCGGCCGGCACTCCTACACGGACCGCGACTGTAGAACGCCAACAAGAAACTCCCCTACCCAGTCTTCTCAATAACACATAAGTCTGTAATAAGGGAAAGATGTGTGAGACGAGATCTATTTAGCTGCCTTTCAAATATGAGACGTGGAGATCCCATTAGTCTCAGCTCAGAAGGCCACCACCCCAGTGGATGACCGACACAGGACTGCCATAGAGATGACGAATTTGACCCCAAGATGTGGAAGTGTTCCTATCCTTTTCTCACGTTACGTTGTGACCCATGATAGGTGCTGAAGGAGTCAGTGCAGGCAACAGATCAACAAATCCCATCCAACATACAAAGGATGTCAGTTGACTTTTGCAGATGAGGTCTAATCAGGACAAGACACAAGGGAAACGATTTCCTGATCCAGGAGCAAAGGGAACCAGACTTGAGGTCAGAACACCAGATCAGGTGGAAAGACCACCAGCTCTAGACAAATGTTGAGGTAAGATTCATCCATCACCAGAGCCTCAAACTCCTATAGGTTTGAGTCAGCAACATGAAGACTCCGGCAGACAAAACAGTAAAAGACAGAGGGGCATTCTTACTAGGAAAAGGTGCTGCGCTGCGAGAAATTTTGCAGCGCCGCACTGCGTCATTTAAAAAAACACAGGAATGCGCCGTATTTTCAAGAATACACATCCCTGTGTTTTCTCTTGCGCTGGCACTAAAAATAGCTGCCTAGCACCAGCACAGACACCCTTGCGCCATAGTGCAAGGTTGTCTGCATTGCAGGGATGATTCCCTGCAATGCAGGAACGCTTGCACTATTGTGCAAGGTTGTCTGTGTTGCAGGGAATGATTGTTAATGTGCAGGAAGGGACATAAACACATAAACAATGTTTAAAGGCGATTTGCCATTTCTATGTGTGCCGCATAATAAAGCACACATAGAAAGAGCAAAAACGAGGAAAAATAAAAGTATTGCTCCTCGTTGAGGAGAAATAAAAGTATTTCTCTTCTTTGCGACAATCTAATGCCTGCTTTTGAATGGCGTTAGTTTTTGCTGCTGCCTCAGATTTACACATCCTGTAACTCTGGGGAAGTGTCAAAAAGCAATAGGTGTTGCAGCGGAACACCCATTGCACTCCCTTTTAACGCAGATATCTGCATGAAAGGGTACCATATTTACAAAGCGGCGTTAAGTCATGCAAAGTGGCTTATGCCACTTTGTATATCCGGAGCAGGGAATTGTGCCACCGGAACGTTCCGGTGGTGCAATCCCCTTGTACATATGCCCCAGAGTTTGAAGGCTTAAAAGAGAGCCTGTGAGAAACTAATGAAAGATCTCACACAAGCAATGGAAAGTAGGTCTACAATAGTCAAAAATGTGTAGCAGATGCAAGTGCAAGACATCAGTACGAGATACAGCACTACTGGGCCTCCAAACAGCCTGAGCTATACTGGTGTACCCCAATAACTGTTAGGCGTTCACAGACATGGTCCCCCGGACCCCATCTCCAGCTCTCTGAATCTGGTGGAAACCCCTCAAACACCCTCAGAAACAGGGAAGAACGACTCATAGCTGCAGTTTAAAATGTATACAGGTTAAGAAACTGGAAATCTAGAGTGACATCAAAGGAACTTAAACTGCACACAGGGAAATGTTAGGGTGATGAATGCAGACAAAGCTCATTGGGAGGAGGGGTGTGAAAATGCTTCAAATATAGAATAAACCCAAGAAATATGTATATATAGAGAAATGTTTCAGTCAGTTGAGGCCCATTTAATCACAGTACCCCTGCACTATATCCGAACATCACTCGCACAGGGCAAGGACAGCAGACTAATGAGCTACTGGGCAATCAGTGTCATCAGCAGAATTAGATCCTTGAATACATGTGTTTAAAAGTGCATAAAGGTGTCTTTTGCTACTGCCTTTCGTTATGCTAGTGTCACTCTGAGGCATCTGTCACCCGAGGGGACGAGGCCAGTGTCCCTTACGATGCTCGTGGAGTCTCAAGGTCTAAAGAACAGCCATGTTTGTTTCTCCTAATTAAATTACAGCCTCCGATCGATCCCGCGAGCTCTCCGGCCGTCCCTCAAGCTCAGCGTCGCCACGATTTAAGGAGAGCCGATTGCCGGCTCCTATTGACGGATGTGCTCCTGGATTTGAACTGCGAGTGCATGCAAAGCGGCTCTGCTGCTTCTGCCGCCGGCCTGGGCACTGCAGGAAGCGTTCATCGAGGACGGCCTTTGCAGGACCCGAGCTGTCCCGAGGAAGTGATGGGCCAAACCTCCTTCTCTCTCTTTGTGCAGTCTCTCGGAGGTCAGCCAGAGAGTTATGCAGGACCAAGCAGGTCCTCCTCAATGGCAGGCTCACAATCAGCGTGCAAAGATATATGGCCCTTCCTTACCTGCGGAACTTCAAGGGAAGTTCCAAGAAGGAGTAAAGGCAGAGGAGCTCAAAGCCCAGCTGTAATGCATGTCTATGTGGTATTTGACGGAGCCGTCCTTGGTACCGCACTAGAACTCCAGACTGCATGCAGCATGGCAATGAGTCCCTCCTAGCCAGTACTCAGGTTTATAAACATATATGAGCTGAGCACTAAAACGCTGCACTGCATGTCAGCGTGGAATTCGACTATGCCATCCTTTGTACCGCACTAGAACTCCAAGCTGCATACAGCATGTGATCCATTCCCTCTTACCCAGTGCACAAGTACTCCAGTTTATAAATATATATGAGCTGAGCATCATGACAGTGTACTGTACTTCATGTCTTTGTGGCATTTGATTGGGCCATCCCCAATACCGCACTATACCTCAAACTGCATGCAGTATACTATTATTCCCACCTACCTGGTGCAGGAGTACTCAAGTTTATGAACATGGAGTAGGTGAGCACCAAAACAGTGCACTCCACTGCATGCCTATGAGACATTTGACTTGGCCATTCTTGATACTACACTAAACCTTCAAATTGCATCAACAGGCTATTGATTCCCTCTTACTCAGTGCATATGTTTACCTGTTTATAAGAATAAGTATTTGTGAGTTGGGCACTGATACACTGCACTGTACTGCATATCTACTTTGCACTGGACTGGGCCATTCTTGGTACTGCACTAGACTCCATGCTGTGCAATGCTATGCATTACTTACAATTGGTTGACTTATGTCACTATTGTTTCCTTGTTTCTTATTGATCATGCCTCCTGCTCATCTCCTACTTCCTGCTGTGTCTTCAAGTGTTGTCCCAGCCGTGGAGCATGGACCAAGTACAGTTTCCTGTCTGCAGGTAGTGTCCTTCCACTGGCCACAGGCTCCTGCAGGTACTTTTTTTAAATGCACTCCAGAAGAGTTTTCTTTTTTGTTTCACTACACCCATTATCACGTGTTTCACTCGCCAGGATGAGGAACACATCTCAGATAGCTTCCTACAAGCTTCGGCAAAGGTTTTAAAGAGGTTACACATGACTGCCAAAGAGGAGAATTCAGTCCTCCCTTCCATCTATCTGCATCATGGGTGAATTAACGGAAAAGGGAGAAGAGCTGGCATGGTTGCATTCACCTAATATAAAAGAGCAATGCCGATCAAAGGTTGTCATACCAAATAAACAATATGCGATGGAGAAAGATTAGCCTAGAACAAAATCAAGCTAATAATAATTATGTCACATGGTGGAGAAAAAATAAATTGTGAGCGTGCACTTCCCACTGCAGTTGGCTTACTTGGTAGGATTTAGAAGGAGCACATACACTGGAGACTGGTGCAGGAGCAATGCCAAGTTTCCCCAGCTATGATTATGTAGCGCTCCTCTCAAAGCGAGCCATGGACAGCATCAGACTCAAGCTACTAACTTAGATATTTTTGAAAACTGAACTTTTATAAAGTCTTATAACTGAGAATAAAACTGTCCAAACACAGCTAGAAGCACAGCTGATCTGGACTCGAACTGTGGACAACTGCTGCAAAGTTCTGCACCTGCTATTTGGACCTGGCTGCCCATTGCCTGCTCCTAACCACAACATCCTGTTCACTAGCACTAATCTGATGAGACAAGGCCGACTGCGGAAGATACTCACCCTGGACACATTAAGCATCACGTGTAGAGAGTAGATACCTAAGAATATCCACCACCTCTTTAATGTGTTCTATAGATCTCTGAAGTGGGTGGAAGATGAATCATTGTCACAATATATAAAACACCACAACAAATAAATAATACCTGAAAATGAGCAGAGAGGAACAGCAGGATTGGGGCAAGGATTTTCGGTGCATTACGCCAAGTGACATTTTGCTGTTCTCTCTTTTTGGCACTTTACCACAGTGGCATAGCAAAGGTGCAAATGTGTGTGCATGGCACTAGGCAGCCTAATTGTGCACCAGTACTGGGTAAGGGAGCAACAGTGGTATATCTTAGTAGATATGGCAAGTCGATGCTCCCTTCCCCTAGCACAATGCAGCAACTTTCATTGTAGAGCAGCGCTGTGCTACAAATTAGTAAATGTGTTTCCATATATTTATGTCACACAATATTTCTGACAAGGAAATTCTGACATAGAGCCATTAAAGGCCAGCCAGTTGCTCTTTAACTATGCTTGGATGCTGTCTACTCACCCATTTAGCTCTGCATTGTGTTTAGATATATTGCCTAAGAGCGTTTAGTTGGGTACTATCACTATAGATTCCCTATAGCTATCTCTGTATGTAAGAACTGTTGATTGGGACATCTGAAGTTAGTATGCCTGCCCTCCCAGTGCGCATTCGCACTGTGACCGCAATACTAACCGGCAACAATTTGTCACTACACGCTGCACTGCAAACCTTTTCAGCAGCACAGGACCGCAACACTCGACCCACCTTCTACATGAGGGTCAAGAGATTTAGTAATACGCCGGATTAGAGAATGCCTTGAAAAAGCCCCAGGCCTGCGGGCCACAGGAGGCAAAACATGCGTTGGCCTGCACTTTTTGCTTCACACTTTGGCTTACCAAAACTATTTGGATCAAAAATAAATACTGATTAATTGGACTTCATCTTGCAAGAACTTTTGATCTATTTTCATTGGATGCCCATTAGGATAGAGGGTTGATCACCATATCCTGTTCCCAGCTCTGTCCATCAACCTAATTTAAGTATTCATATATTGTATATTTTGTTTCAAGGACATTTCACATTTTCTCCATGAGAAGAACCTACTACTTGCCCATTAGATAGGTTTCACTAAAAGTAATGAGTTTCTGTCTTGTTTGGGTCCATTGACTTATATGGAGAGAAATATATATGTAAACCATTCAGTTTTGAGTGACCTTTAGCATTATATACTCCAACTGGCTGTTTTTGGGCAAGTACGGGTTGGTCAAAATAACAATTGTCTTTTGTTTATTTACTGTGCTACTCACTATTTTTGCATTAAATGCATGTTAGACTTTTTCGCTTTCCAATATGTTGTATTTTAGTTTTTAACTGTCTCTACCTTGCAACAATATGGCAGTCAATCCATTTCCCCTCGTGGGAGTCATTGTGATACTTTTATCATGTTTCAAATGTTTATAGTGGGTTCACACTCCACATTTTTCAATTTGCTCAAAGCCTTCTCAAAAGCTTTATCCCAAACAATCAATTTGTTCTTCAGCAAGCTGTGTGAAGGAGCCATCTTCAAATCAAATCAAACGGTACTTGTAGAGTGCGGCTTATCACCGGTGAGGGTATCCAGGCGCTGGGGTGTGGATTTCAGTTGAAGAGCCAGATCTTGAGTTTCTTCCTGAAGTCTGTCAGCGAGGGTGATGTTCGGAGATGGGGGGGCAACGGAGCATATTCCAGGACTTGGAGAAGAGGTGGGTGAAGGAGCAGCCTCCAGTGCGGCCGCGCCGGATACGTGGTGTGTGTGCGATGGCGAGGTGGGTGCATCAGAGGTTTTTGGATGGTTTATGAGAGTTCAGGCAGTGGTTCAGGTATGCCGGTTCTTGGTCGTGGAGGACTTTGTAGGCGTGGGTCAGTAGTTTGAACTGGCAGGTTTCCTGGATGCTGAGCCAGTGGAGGTCTCGCAGGTGCTGAGTGATGTGGGTTATTTTGGGCAGGTTGAGGATCAGTCTGGCTGCTGTGCTCTGAATCGTCTGGAGTCTTCTCATGAGTTCGCTGGTGGTGCCTGCATAGAGTGCGTTGCTGTACTCCAGGCGGCTGGTGATGAGGGCCTGCATCACTGTTTTCCTGGTGCTGATGGGGAGCCATTTGAAGATTCCGTGGAGCATGAGGAGAGTGTGGAAGCAGGCTGAGGAGACAGCCATGACCTGTTGTTTCATCGAGAGATTGCTGTCCAGGATGATGGTGAGGATGAGGGTGTGGGCTTTCGGTGTGTGGGTGTGTCCAAGTTCTTTTGGCCACCAGGTGTCGTTCCATGGGGAGGTGTGGTGGCCGAAAAACAGCATTTCGGTTTTGTCCGTGTTGAGCTTCAGGCAGTTGTCTTTTGTCCTGTGGAGACGTTTCTCAGGCAGGTGTGGAAGTTGGACTTTGTCGTGGTGGGGTCAGCTGAGAGCGAGAGGATGAGATGGGTGTCATTGGCATAGGAAATGATTTTGATGGTGTGGGTTCTGACGATGTTTGCTAGCGGCATCATGTTGATATTGAAGAGGGTTTGACTGGGGGATTAACCTTGCGGGACGCCACAGATGGCGCACTTGGGTTGTGAGGGGAAGGGAGGGAGACGGATTCGCTCGGTGCATCCTGTGAGGAAAGATGCCATCGTCTTTGAGTCTCTTACTGGAAGCACACCCAGGCTCCCCGTCAGCCAGTCACAACTCTGCCTTAGCAGCGTTGGGATTGGTCTGAGCACCGTGTTTCAGCACTCAGACGCTGACTGGGAGCCTGGGCATGTTCTCCATGCAGGCTGTAATGCAGCCTTCATGGAGAACATGCAAAGTCCGCAAGACTGTTTTGGGCGCCCGACAGGGCCGGCCAAGCATTCACTGTGCACTTTAGGAGGGTGCTACCACTCCTCCCCTGCCCCCTAACGCAAAGCGGGTGAAAGTAGGAGAAAATAAAATGATAACGCAAGTTATTATAATTTTATTTTCCCTTTGTGTCACTGCAAAAAAGCAGTGGGCTGACACTCCTCCGCCTTAGCAGAGGAGCCGCCACTGTTCACCTGACAGTTGTGACAAACAGGACTGACGTTAAGGTCTTATTTCTAGCACCAGGGGTGTGCCACCAATGTCTGCA
Organism: Calotriton arnoldi; assembly: GCA_963921515.1. NCBI lineage: Eukaryota > Metazoa > Chordata > Amphibia > Caudata > Salamandridae > Calotriton > Calotriton arnoldi. Next base: position 2,457,780 of record CAWUFW010001673.1, read on the forward strand.
GACTCACTGCCACTGTAAAGAAGAGTGGTTTCTCTTCCAATGGTGATGACGTCTGATTTAAGGGAGAAGCCCAGGGCCCTGCTGCTTACGCCAAATAGACAGCAACTGCGAGCCCAGGAATCTCCAAGTTAAACATTCACAAATGGAACTCAGGTATGCCATACACAAGAGCCCTAAGTACATTACAAAGCTGGAACTTGAAACAATTTTATTTGAACTCAATCAGTGTGTCTGGGGCGAGTTACAGGTGAACCTGTACATTTGCTTGGAGAGGGTAAGGTTCTCTGCTAAAGGTCACATGATATACAGTGACGTGATAGGCACCATAGAATGCACGACTTCATTCATATATGTATTGATATAGTTTGTATAGTGCTGTACGCTAAATTCCACACTGGAGAGAGGCTTCGGGAGTGACTTCCGCGTTCAATATTTTTCGAGAAGGAGAGCAGTATTTATATCACTGTAAACGAATACAAGAGATGTTACTTGCCCATGCAAGAGCCAGCACTCTGCTGCTGTCCCAGGTGATCAAGTCAGAACGATTGAGTTTTATGTTTCGGCAGAGCTGCTGATCGAGGGAGCACTCTGGTGTGGATGTCAGTGCCTGGTGACGAATGCACCCTGGAGGAGCCATAAAGCGCTGGTTTCACCACGAGCCCTCTGCTTAAGCGCGAGGCCATCTGCATACAGATTGCGCGCGCTAACTGCACAGTACCTCATCTCGGCCTTTATGTCTGGTGCCGACTGACGCGGGCTGAATAAATGGGGTACTTTGGAAATGTTGTTTAACTGCTCACATTAGTAAGGGAAGCGGGGAATTTTGTGAATAATTAACTGAATTGCTTATTTTAATATTCATGTAATTGGGTGCTAATAGACCAGTGGCAGATTTTACTTCTTTAAAACGAATTGGCACGCAGCCTTGCGAGCAAAGAAAACAAAACGTGACTATAAACCAAGACATGGCTACAGCTACAAGGACTTCTGGATTGTAAATATTGTAAGGATGTAAGTACAGATGGGCAGCATAACTCCCTGGGGAGGACATTACCCTCAGGACTGGATTCACAGTGTAATATAAAGCTACGCTGACGCCAGAACACAAAGGGGCATATTATCAAGAAACGGCGTTAAAATTATCGCCTGTTTAGCGGCAGTAGCGGCGATAATGGGCTTGATAATATGCCCTGGAGAATTCCAATAGAGGCCCATGTTCTGGTATCAACATGGGCTTCTATTGGAATTCTCCAGAGCATATTATCAAGCCCATTATCGCCACTTTAGCGGCAGTTTTCTGCCGCTAAACTGGCGATAATTTTAACGCCGTGCTTGATAATATGCCCCAAGGTTGTTTATAGAAGACGGTTCACTAATGCACACATTCAACGCACTGCTAAGAATTACTGCTGAATTCGAAAAAAAATTCTGACCATTAAAACTATTCATATTTACCTTGTGTGTCTAAACCTACTGCCAATTTGTACCGCCTATGATTTCTCGCAAAATCTTATCTGGCTCCCCACGGGTCAAGTGCAAGCACAATTAAAAGGAAGATTCTTATGTCATAAGTCCTAGTAGTAAGACAAGCCAAGATATTTGAAAGAGTATCTCACGCCAAAGAGGGAATGGGGTTCTATGGCCCACAATGAACGCTTAGTTGCATGCTTCCAAAATGGCTCCCAGGTGATGTAAAGAGTGAGACCTGGTCATTGAATCTCCAATATACACACCAGAAGGAGTAGGAAGGCCCACACGGAGGCTGCCACTACCTTCGCCTCCTGTTTACAGGAGCTGGGAGAGTGGATGTCAAATAACTGTCTAAAACTCAACGGTAGTAAAACGGAGGTCCTGATTGTAGGGAAGGCTCCCTCAATATGGTCATCAAGGTGGTGGCCACAGAGTCTGGGCACTACTCCCATCCCCAGTAACCAGGTTAAGAACTTGGGGATATGGTTGGATTCTAAACTCTCGTTTGATTACCATACAAGAACGGTAGCCGGAAAATGTTTCGGAATAATGAAAAATCTTCGGAAGGTTTTGGATGTGCTCCCCGTAGCCGCCAGGAAAACTCTAACCCACGCGTTGGTGACCTCCCGCTTGGATTATGGGAATGTCCTTTACCTAGGCGCCAGTGGTGGGAGTGTGCAACGATTACAGTGTATACAGAACGCGGCAGCCCGCCTTGTTCTGATGCTCCCTAGGAGAGCCTCTTCCAGAAATGCTCTGGATATTCTACACTGGCTCCCGGTGAGAAAAAGAATCCTCTTTAAGGCCATGTGTGTAAGTCAGCGGATCCTGCTGGGTAAAGGTCCCAGCTACTTACATAAGTTAATGTTACCCTATACTCCGGCTAGGGCCCTGCGGTCCCTGGGGACGGGGAGGGTTAAAATCCCAGTAATTAAAAGAGCAAGAATGGGTGGCAGGTCTTTTTGCTATCTAGCTGCTAAGAACTGGAATTCCCTTCCCCTAATTATTCGTATGGATCCATCAGAATTCTCCTTCCGAAAAAACTTAAAAACTTGGCTCTTCCAACTGTAGATTCTCCACCTTACTTCTCGCACAGAGCGGTCCGAGTAGCCGGCAGCGCGGGGACACACTAGTTAGTGTAACCAGGCGCTATACAAGCTCATTTATTATTATTATTATTAAAATGATCTCTGTCAGTAGGTGTGGCATGTGACATGTGTCTAAATACTGCCCTCACTCACACCGTGGTGTGACATGCTTCATCATAGGGCTGCTACTATACACCCCTGCGTATCCCATACTAGGGGTGGAGCAAAGGGAGGGGGAAGACAAACAAAACACGTAAAGAGCAACTTCACGGCGAGAGAGGGCAAGCAGTTCCTGGAGGAGCACCCCTTTGGAGTAAGTGTGACTACAGGGGGTCTCTCCTTGCCTCTCGCCATTTTTAGCATGGTATAGGGTAAACTCGTATATCAATAGAGGAATTACCTCTCCGGAACATGGGTTTCTGATCGCCCTGATCTCTATTTGAGGTGAGAGGAACAAACTTACGCTCTGGGACCGGCAGAGTCCTGAGGAAGGCAGGCGTGACCCTTATTGATGGGCACAATCACACGGCCGAAACATGTCGACACTATGGCAGTAAGGAGGGGTGTTAGGAGCACATTATATCTCCCAATCACCACCGTCCTTCACTTCTTTTAACCCTGGCCGGAGGGTCTAGGAATAAATTTAGGTACTTTTGACACCTCCGAGCTAGTTTTAATTCACACTGCACTTTCACTTCTGGTGTCCCAGTCACTTATTGAAACTATTTGTTTCTGTTCTTTACGTGTTTTGTTTGTCTTCCCCCTCCCTTTGCTCCACCCCTAGCATGGGATACGCAGGGGTGTATAGTAGCAGCCCTATGATGAAGCATGTCACACCACGGTGTGAGTGAGGGCAGTATTTAGACACATGTCACATGCCACACCTACTGACAGAGATCATTTTACCACTTCCTACTCCTTCTGGTGTGTATACAGTTTAGCCTGGGGGTCTGGAGTAGAGGAGTCCGTTACCCTCACCCCTTCTCTTTTGTGTATTCATTGAATCTCCAAGCCACAAACCGTAAGTCAAACGTCACAAAAGCGCCTTCTGTGGTCGGAAGTACCATATCTCCAGTCACCAAATAGGGAACTCTGGAGTAGTCTCGCATTCTGCACCCTCTACACATGAAGTAATCCAAATAATTGTTAATTAAAGTTTTTAAAATTGCTAAGGGAGGGTGTGATTTTTAAGTGCTGGGTCTTTCCTTCTGAAATGTTCTCTGTGTCACTATCAGATCTACATCTGAGTATGGCTGCTTTACCAAAGTGTTCTTTTTATTCAGGGCTGTATTTGCAAAAAAACTGAAAGTCCATACGGGACTAGATGTAAGCCTAGAATTTTTGCAATTTTCTTTTTTTGCGAGAAGTGAAAGAACTAGGTATAGTCCATCAACAAATTAGTGTTTGGTACTTGATTGTCAGCTCCAAAACTACTCCTGTGTATTGTCCTCAGAGCCTTGCAAAACCACTCACTTATGCAGTTTTTCCACTTCCTGTTGGCTAAGGATGGGGAAAAGATTCTTCCCATAAGAGTATCATAAAACGTCTCACAATTATAACTGTGAGGGTATTTACTAACATTTACAATCTTTTTAAAACATAACTACTTCATGTAGGTGTTTGCGGTGCAATAAATGTGGGAAAGAACTCTAAACACCACAATTTCTTTCAGGGCTGTGGGAGAAGAGACTGTTCTCAAGATTGTTTTCCTTTGATGTTTTTAGAAGCATAAATGGGGCTTGGGGAACCCCGGCTCAAAACTGACCTCTGTACCTTTAAAAATTGCATGGGGTCTACTCAGGTCACTAATTGAATTACTGTACCAGTTGTTCTTCTCAAAGTGGGTTATTTGTGAAGCTAAACACACTTGAATAAATCTACACATGCACGTTTACTCATACATTTTTGAGAAGCTTTACTACTTTTGATATTCACCATTTGTGAGTGTAAAGTTACTCAAAAGTTAGACTTACGTGTCTCCAGTCCAGGTGTCAGAGCTAAATTTACGAGTGTAAAGTCACTGTATGCAAAAAGCAGCAGCAGTAAGGCTAGCACCACACAAGGCCAACCACTGATACTGGAACACCCTCCAATAGAAAGTAATGGAGGCAGACACTTAAAATAGAACTCTATCGGAAAGGTTAAATTTAAAAAAATATTTTTACTTTTTAGAAATATAAATAAATGTAATTAAATGTTAAAAATTATACACATTAAAAAATATTATTTCATGATAAAAAACGTAATATCATTAAAAATAATGTAACTGCTCCTTTTTAAAAAAAAGCTTTAAATTAATTTCAATTACTTGTATACATAATAAGCACATGCAACCAGATTCACATGTAGGCAGAGGTCTCCACCATCAGAGCGGAGATCTCCGTATGTTAAGCTATAACGAAAAGTGTAAAAGTTTATTCATTTAAAAAAAAAAAGAAAAGAAAAGTACTTGGATATTAAATATTTATGTTAAATAATTTACTACACTCCTTTTAACATTAGAACAATTTTTACAAGCAGCGGTAATGCATCGGTTTCTCCTATATAATAAATAAAGAGCTGTTTTCATAAATCAACGTCCGGGAGAAGGAAAGAGCGCCATGACAAATAACATGGGAGTGGAGAGGATTTGGCACAGCAGCCAGAGCTGCTTACTCGAGAGCTGGTGTTCCCGGTTTGAGTCTCGGTGGCGCCGCACAACATCTTGTGATTTTAGGCAAATCACTTAATCTCTCCGGGTGATCAGTTGTTATATAAATATGCTGCACTAGTAAAAGGCAAACCTTTATGAAAATGTAATTCCACCAAACGGATGTTAACAGTATTTTGACGAGGAACAAGTATTGGTAAATGCAGGAAAATATGCTACATCCAATAGAAATGGAGGAAAGGTAGGTGGCACACACAGGAACCAATGAGAAGCCAGGAAATTGGGGAGGTCCCTTTTAAGTTTATATTTAAAACAATAGATTTCTCAAGCACAGCGCAAGTGGTGTGCAGGCGAAACCTAAAAAGGATACAGCACTAATAACATAATAATAATTTTACATTTAATTAATTTGAAAACACTATATTTCATTAATATTTTTCCCCTGAAATATAATATTTAAAAAAAAAACACTTAAAGTAAAACCAAATATATTTTTTATTATATGTTAAAGTTATTAAAAGTGATGCATAGTACTATTTAAAAATGATTTAATTATATTTCAATAAAAAATGTACAATCATTTTGTAATTTAAAAAGGTAATTAAAATATGATAAGTTAATATTTTAACATTAAATTACATTTATTTATATGTTCAATGAGTTCTTGAAAGCAATATTTCTGCATTACAATATTTTTGTATCACATATTTTTTTCCCAATATTTCTGTTTACCCATATTTTAAACTCAATGTTTTGTCCAAATATCTTTGATATATACCAGGAAAACAACAGGGGGTGGGCAAGGTGCAGCTTCGCTGGATGACTTTAGTAATAGGAAAACATTTGGTGGACCCGTGCAAGAATATGAAAGAGACCAGGTGGGATGCCAAAGTCATTCAATGAGCTCCTACCAAATGCTTGGGAATATCATTAAAGGTGGAATGCAGATCCACAAAAACTACATAAAGTGGTTCCTTTCCCAGCACACCATACTTTCCTAAAAGTAGATAAACCCTAAACACTTGATCAATTGTGGTGGTTTTCTTTCTAAAACCTGCTTCAGGATGTGAATGGATTTACTAATTCATGGGTGTCTGTAATTCCTGTATAAAACAGCAGTCACTAATTTCTTTATAATCAGCGACTTGTTATACGCCAAGTCGCCAATTATAAAGAAAATAACTCAGAACTCGACTATTGTAAGATTAATACAGTCAAGTTCTGACATGACAATGCCTGCTGCTAGGGCCAGCAGTCGAGGTGAAAAGAAGGTCAGGTCATGGAGCATAAATCCAGCAGCTGTTTAAAACAACAAAAATAGAACGCTGCTTTTCTTTCTTCTGCTCTATTTTAATAGCTTGCAATGTCAAGCAGAGAGAATATGTTTATTTTTTGCACTCCTTGCATCTTTCTGCATCGTTCTACACATTCTGAGTTACTGCAGGTTATTTATTTTAATAAACTGACTTGTATTGAACTGTTTCTACCACCTGTTGGCAAAAAAATACCTGACAGGATTTTGATGTGTTTAAATTTGCACCAGAGGTTTTATTTTTATTCTTCATGTTTGTAAACATGCTCGCTCTTTCATATGAAAGAGCTATGCGCAAAGGATTTAAGTGGTTTGTGAAAAAGGTGATGGTGTGACCGTGTATTATATGGGATAAATTACCCCCTGGCATATATGTTAAGGATATTGCAAGTCACCTTAGAGTTCCATTACCTGATAAAGGAACTCGGCCTTTGGCCTCGTTCCTTTATATGGTTAAGGAGCTTTTCAGTGATTTGCAATATCCTTATTATGTATGGCACGGGGTACTTTATCCCTTATATTATCCTCAACCCAGGTTTCCAACTAGGATGTTAGGCTGATCGAGCCATAATTCAACGGATCAGTTCTAGCATAGAGGCACTATTTCTGGCCCTCCCAACTAGGTTTGATGAAGGTCTGCTTCTTTAATAATAGCTTTACTCACGGAAGTTATGTATCTGCCACATAGAATGTGCTCAGATCTATCAGCCAGATCGGCCATTATTTTATCATGGTCAGGGGCCTCTCTTTTTTTTCACTGTTAATTTCTTGCAAAATTTATATTAAGGTAAATGTCTCAAACTGCATTGTCTCACCACCATGCAGTGATATTTAAATGTCATGAGCTCCATCGACCCTGGAGTATAGTATAGAGAAAAAAAGGGGGTCATTAGGATGGCGGGCGGATCGCCACCACCGGCTCGGCGGTGGCGATCCGCCCGCCATCCCAACTAAATTGACCCCCGCCATATTATTATGGCGGGGGGTATCGCGGCGGACGCAAAGTGCGTCCGCCGCTTTTCCGCCGGTCGGCAATTGTTACGATTGCCGGCCGGGCGGACTTTGCAACTAATATAGTGGTGGTGCCTACCAGGCACCGCCATCCATATTAGGATGGGTGCAGTAACTGGCCTTTCCATGGCGGCGATGCCGCCATGGAAAGGCTGGCGGGGATGTGCTTTGGGGGCCTGTTGTGGGCCCCCAGGGGGGTTGGGGGGTGCACTTGGGGGGTACCCATGGTACCCCCCTGCATACCCATGCACAAGGTGGCAGGCACCGCGCGGTGCCTGCCACGTTGTGCATGGGAATGCGCAACATGCCATTTCACCATTGCGGTGGGTGCTGCTTACAAATTTGTTTTTTTTTCACTATTAGGACATGGAAAACATAAAAGTATATGTCTGTGTATGTAACTACACAGCACCCTTCCTATTGACTACCTAGGGCCTACCTTAGGGGTGATTTATATATCATAAAAGGGGAGTTTATGGGCTTGTCAAGGGTGTTTAAATGCTAAGTCGACATGGCAGTGCAACACTGCATGGCAGGCCTGGGACATGTTTTAGAGTGCTACTTAAGTGGGTGGCACAATAAGTGCTGCAGGCCCACTGGTAGCATTTAATTTACAGGCCCTGGGTATATGGTATGCCACTCTACAAGGGACTAATAAGGAAATTAAATATGCCTATTAGGTCTATGCCAATCAAACCATGTTTAAGGGAGTGAACACATCACTTAGCACTGGTGAGCAGTGGTAAAGTGCACAGAGTCCTAAGGCCAACAAAAGCAAAATCCAGCAAAAATTAGAGGTAAGTTGCCAAAAAGTTTGGGGGGAAAGTCACCCTAAGGCTGACAAGTCTAACACTACTTATCAAACCAATGATCTAATTCTGGGTGAATCGCCCTCCGTGAGGTGGCAAGTTTAGTTAAGAAGTGCACGATGCGCTCAAGTTCTACCGATTGTAGGTTTATGTAAAGATGTTGCTGCAGCTTTACCTTAATGCGTTCCCAGTTTAGTCATCTGCAATTGTAGGAGACATAAACCCTGCTGTGGCCTTTAAAAATTGATGATGAGGACATGAAGGCAAATTATGACAAGGACAAAATTAAACGGTCGTGGTCACTCTCTGGGCACTCCTCTATCTTTATATCAACCATGACACTCCAGCTAAGCCGATCCAACATTATATCGTCAAGTACATGTTTATAAAATCAACCGTTGAAGGTTTATTTCCTGAGGGAGTCGGATTTGGAATTACCATTACAGACTCTAAGACCACACGTAAGTGTTAACAGGGTTAGTTGCCGGCACCTACTGGAACAATTTTTAATATCCCTCTCAGCTAACACATGAATTTCCTACGGAAGTCTTTGATGATAGTTGCACAGCCATTACTTGGTTTGAAGGTGGTGTTAAAGTTTCCATCTACTGCTACCATACACCTGTAGTTGCCACCTTTATTACTTTGTAGCTTAGAACAAGGAGAGTCAGTGCAATTGAATCAACAGTATACTTTTTACACCTATTATGAACATTTAAAGTATTGATTGCTTGCCTGATTTAAATTTTGTTATGTATGGCTTTAATAGGAAGCTGCTAATGAGAACTTTGGTTTCAAAACGTACTTATTCAATGTTCTGATGTCAAAGCCATGAAAAAAGTTTGTATTTTGTACTGCTCTTATTTCAGAGCAGTGAAGCACAGAGTCCAAGAAAACCATACTGGGAGTTGGTGGTGATCCATCCCCTTACATGGCTCTCTAGAGACTCAAGCAAAGCAAGGGAATGCAGGTGGTGCAGTCTCCCCAGTCAGTCATGTTCTTTCCAAATCCACACTGTTTGATACTTGCTGTGCTTTTTGCTCCTGTACAGCATTGGCAGCCATGTTTATTGTAGCTGCCATGGTGGCACGTATAGAAACGTCTTCTGAATTAAAAGGGCTGCGATGTTTACCACAACCCAAAGTATGCCATCAGAGATAGCTGCTGTATGGTAAAAAATATCAGTTAGCATTACTAATGTATCCTAAATATTGTTTACAAAAGTATCATCCTATATGAGTTAGTAGCAGAAAACCTGCACTCAGTGGGGCAATATGCTTGTAAACAATATTTAGGACACAATGTTTAGGTCAGACAATATTTCTGTAGGAAATATTCTGAAAAACAATATGCGCATGCCTCAAGTATCAAGGACTGCTCACCTTATGGAGTCATTTTGGATCTAAGGGTATAAAACCAGATTGTTCAAATCAATTCTCCAATCTGCAATAGTTGTGGTTTGTAGGTTTTATTGAGGCAACACAGCAAGTCCATCTTCATAGGAAGGCAGAGAAACAATAACTGGCTACACCCTGCATTCCAAGAATCGCATTCCAAATAATACAGAATGCACACTGAACCATAGTTATGGCATGTGCAACAGATCTTCCTTTTTTAAAAGGAACAAGCAATAATTAAAGAACAAAAGAACAGCAACTATGTACAAGCAACACAGCAAAACCTAGGCACAGAATACCAAAATGCAAGGAGAAAACAGAGCTACATACATAAAATACAGAAAATGTAATAAGTAAAAACTTGTTACAATCGTCAGGAATTACTGCATTACTCGGAGAATTTAGCAGGAAGGCGTCTGGTCCTGCTTGTCTCTTGGACTCTTGAGGCTATGGATTCCTTCCTCATTTGACTCATCAAGTAGGATTCCTGAGTATCTTTGCCATATCTTTGGTTACTCAAATCATCTCGTGCTACTTCACTACCATCATTCATACTGTTCTGAGTGTGATGATGAGTCCTACCATTACTTTTTACAAGAAATCCTTCTTCCTCTTCATCAACACACTCATCATCTATCTCCCAACCCACGGGCACCAGCCCTAACTGTTTGGCCACTCTGTTTGCATTCTACACCTTCCCATCTTGTGTGACAACACAATTAGTAAATACTTTCACCACCTTAACTATCTTGCCATTCCTGGAGAGACCTTACCTCACCAACCCTGGTTTAAGAATTTGACCCAATCTCCCACCTTGATGCCAGGTGCCTTCAATTTCCACTTAGCATCACACCATTTTTAGTATTATTCTGTTTCCTTTTCACTCTTTCTACAATTTCACTTACATCACATTTCCCATCCCCTTTACCACACTTTATCTTGAACCACCATGGGCACAGGATTAAGATGAGATCCTTGCCTTTCTGCACCTTAAAAGACTGATTTCTGTGATAGTATAAGGAGTTATGCGGTACATCCACAGCTTTTCTCTTTAAGCATTTCTCCAACTTATGCCTCCTTTATGTGCCTCTACCACATACTCCTTCAAAACACGGTTGAATCTTTCAACTTGCCCATTCTCATGAGGTTCATAAAGAGGAGTAGTCACAGTGTTTGAGGAAAAATTCCATCTCACTAGATTTAAGTTGTACACCATTGTCTGTCACAAGCACAGATGGACAACCTTCCCTGGCAAACACCTCCTTAAAAAACTTAATCACAACGTTAGTCGAGGTTTGCGACACCAACTTCACTTCTGGCCATGTGGAGTGGTAGTCAATCAAAACCAACGCATATCGAGTGTCCATTAGATGGAAATTAAAAGGCCCAGAAATGTCAAATGCCACTTTTGCCATGGAATCTCAGGCCATTCTACAGGTTTAAGAGGGGGAATACTGAGCTTCAATATTTTTTCACTGCTGGTACACACTTCACAGTCCTGTCTACAATCCTGTCTATTCCAGGCCACCAAAAGTATGTATACACTAAACATTTCATGGCAAACATCCCTGGATGTTCTTTGTAGGAAATCTTCAAAATAATTTCCTGCACACCACTGGGAGGGATGCACTTCCCTTCCTTGAACAATAAGTCACCTTGAGCCTTTAATTCATCCGTCACCTTGAACATGGGCAAACACTCCGGCCTGACAAACCTCCATTTGGGCCAGCCTTCCAACACATTTTTTTTGCGGCTAACCACACATCATCCTTCAACTCACTCTCTTTCCAGAATTCTTCTGAAAGATTATCAAACTCATTTGGCACTAGGTCTCTAATAGTAGCAACCGTGTCACACTCACTCACAGCTCCTCCCTCGTCTGACTGTTGGCACAGCAAGCATGACAAAAAGTCAGCAGTAACATTCCTTTTCCCTAGAACAAATTCAGTTCTGAAAGTGTATTGAGGAAAGCCTGGCAGTACGCGCTGTGGAATTCCATCCTCCACCAGGCGACAATAAGTTGACCAAAGGCTTGTGATCCATCCTTAACACAAATTTGTTACCCCACACATAATTTCTGAAGTACTCAATCAACCAAACACATGCCACCAGTTCCCTCTCAATAATGGCATACCTTCTCTCTGTGTCATTGAGTGTATGTGAAGCGAACGCCACATTCCATTCCTCCTTGCCACACCTCTGGGAGAGTACCCCTCCCACTCCATACATACTGGCGTCCACTGTTATCACACACTATGTTCCCATGCAAAAATGTTTAAGCATGGGAGATCTTACAATCTCATATTTTATATTTTCAAATGCTATTTGTTGTTTTTCCAAGCACACAAAATTAACTTTTTGTCTCAATAGTTCTCTCAATGGTTCCATCTTGGTGGCAATAATAAATTTGCTATAGTACGCGCACATGCCAGCAAAAGACAAAAGTTGTTACTTTTTGGAAGGAGCTGGAGAATTGATTATAGCATTAACACTGGATTTACATTTAGAAGCCTTCGAAGTCAAACCACAACTCTCCAACCTACTGCACACTTCAGATATATGTTATAGATGTTCCTCCTTATTCTTAGAAAATATAAAAATGTCATCCAAGAAATATTTTACAAAACCATTTTCATCTCTAAGCAAATGAAACATAGCTCTCTGGAGCACAGAGGCTGCTGAGGCCAAACCGAAAGGCATTCTGTTAAATTGATAAAGGCCTTGCGTTGGGATAAATGCTGTCAGCCGTCTCAAATCCTCAGTTAGTTCAATTTGGTGGTATGCTGATCTGAAATCAGGGGTGGAAAAAATATTGGCACCCTCCAACATGGACACCACTTCGTTAATATTGGGCAGAGTGTGACAGTCGACCAATATGCTGGCATTCAGTGCCCTCAAATCTATACACAATCTCAACTTCTGATCAGGTTTGTGAGCCAAAACCATGGGAGAAACCCACTCAGCTGACTCTGTCTCTTCTATGATTCCATCCTCCACCAAATCATTCAGCACTCCTTTCAATTTTTCTCTAACATTAATGAGTACTCCTCATAGCTTCTGTCTCACAGCAAAAGCATTGTTTTTCATCTTGATTTTGTGTACAAATCCTTCAACTTTCCCAGTTTGTCACTGAAAACCTAAGAAAAACGTTTTTTAATCAATTTTTCTTCACGCCGTTCATTCAGTCATAACACATGTTCCTCCCACCGCTCATTAATCAAGGACTCAGGTTCACCAGAATGAGGATTAAGAATAATTCCCAATTTCCATTGATCCTTCCACCCCAAGATATTCACTCCCTTCACAGCCACATAAAGCTTGATCTCGGCTGACCTACACTTGAACTCCAACTTTACATTCACAAAATCATCCATGTCAGTGGTGGAACCATCGAAAATCTCCGCAATTATGTCTGAACGTTGTAATTGATTAATGTCAAAAACAACCTCAAAATGTTTCAGGTAATATTGTCTTAAAATTATAGTTCAGGGGAAGCCAGAATCTACCATAAGCTCCAAACTTACACCAGTAACACAAACCACACATTTTGAGGGATTAACCACCTAATCACACTCACCATCCACACTCTCTTGAATGGACAAAACAAATCCTTTACCATACTCTACAACTGTCACACATTTAGTGCATGATTTCCTCTTCACACCTGCGTAGTATATGAAACTTTGTCAAGGATTTGACCAGGGTTTTTATTTTACATCCATACATACTAACGCAAAATGCCCCATGCGGCCAAAATTTTGCATTCTCTGTTAATGGCAGGACTATAACACACGCCAACTCTTTCTGGCCTATCCATCATTATAAAGGTGCCAGAGTAGTTGGAACGTGTGCCACTCACATTGTTACTATCATCAGGACCCTTCACGGCACACACATCCTCAACACTACCTACTTGTATACTAGTGGTTTTGACTGTAGACACCTGTTAGAAGGTGGTTCTGACACTCTGAGTCGCTTTTTGAGCACCTATTTGTTGAGCTTTTACTGTGGGAGAGCCTCATAAGTTGGGACTCACCCACAGTGAACTCATGATGAAAGAGACTGCATGTGGATTTTACTGGTGTCCCCCTAGCTTGACTAGGCCGCTGCTCAGCAGCTGGAGTAAGGGGCACCGGGCTGTTTACATGCAGACACATGTGTACATGCGTGTGCACATGTGTGTGGGCTGCGCAGGGGAGATTCCTGGCGTGCGCAGTCCAGGGGTAGCTACAAAGTGAATGGTGTGGCAGGACTTATGCAGAATTGGGTGGTGACATGGAACAGGCTTTATACAGTGGGAAGAAACATGCCAGGGAAAGTCAGTGTGCTTTACAGTGTTTATTCCATTATTCTCTTATGGGGATAGGGACACATGGGCTAGTTTTACTTTCCTAGGGCCTACAGATTCCAGACACGCACTAAAGTCCACTGTAACCTATGTGAGAAGAAGTATTCTGCAGAGTCCAAAGTCATATTTGTACTGCTTTTGGGTCATCCAGAAATGTTATATTTCTCTGAGTCAGCTCATAACCAGGGCCTGGCTGGGGGCTGACCCCAGCAGCCTGGATGGATGACCTTCCCTCCAAGGAGAGAAGATGGGTGGAGCTACAGGCTAATCCATCAGCAGCTGTCACTGGGTGCCAGGCACCTAGCTGCACAAGGCAGAAGGCAGCTCTGGGGGGAAGGGGCTTTCAGAGACCATGTGGCAGGAGACCATGGATGACGCCTTCTTGACCCAACCCAGAGGCCTGGGCAGGAAGGAGGGAGCAGGGGCAGAGAAGTGATGTGTCGCTGTGTGATAGGGCCAACAGAGACTTCCTGCCAGCCCCCTCCCCAATTCTTTAAAAGTGTTTGCACAGGAAGAGAAGCTCTCTCTGGGGTGTGGTCTGCTGAGGCAGAGGGTGCTGGAGCCTGGCGCAATGGGCAGTTGGAAGGAGGAACCCCCTGACTGTCCCAGGATCCTGAACAGCGCCAGGAGAAGAGATCAGGACCAGTGCGCAGAAGCAGGGGCCTCTGCGCAGGGAGTAGAGAGGCCCAGGAGGAGAGCCATGCGAAAGGCTGGCGCAGGGAGCCAGTGAAGACAGCTCCCTGCTGAATCTACCCTCTGTGTGACCAGGAGGGCGAAGGAAAGTGCTCTCAGTAGCTGGGGTGCACCACCAGGAGCAAGAAGAGGCCAAGATAACCAAGATCGGACCCCTGGGGGCTGAGAGATGCCACCCAGAAAGTAGGCGAACTTTGACCTCTGGCAGACCGACGACGAAGCACGTGGGGCTCCGCCGCCGGTCTTGGAAATGCCCCCGGGGTGGGTCAGGTCCCGGGGGCTGCCACCACACGAAGTAAAGACGGGGAACGCCATCGCGCCCCCCGTGAAAATGGCCTTTTGGGGGCCCGGGATCCCAACTCCAGGCCCCGAAGCAAAGCCGGGGAGCGCTGTCGCGCTCCCCGTGAAGTTATGCCAAAGGGGGGTGCCAGGAGCCCACCCTGGCCCCCCGAAGCCACGGAAGGAGGGGGAGCACCGTCGCGCTCCCCGTGAAGAAGGGGGAGGGGCCCGGGATCCCAACTCCGGGCCCCGTGCGTGAAGAGGTGGTGGCGGGGTGCCAGGAGCCCACCCTGGCCCCCGCAGAAGAACCCAAGTTGGGGAGCGCCGTCGCGCTCCCCGGGAAGTCAGAGGAGGGGCCCGGGATCCCAACTCCGGGCCCCCGCCAGAAACGCTAAGTCGGGGAGCGCCGTCGCGCTCCCCGTGAAAGATGGCCCAGGGGCCCGGGACCCCATCCCCGGGCCCCGAAGAGACAAGGAGGAGGAGGGGGGAGTGCCGCCGCACTCCCCTGAAGCTGGAAGGAGGCTGGGGCATGCCATCGCACTCCCCCGAGGTCTGCCTGGACCGGCGGGAACCTCCGTGTCTGCCCGCAGGAGCGGGCAGGCCAGAAGAAGAGTACCGGCTCCCGCGGCAGCACCCGAGGGTGCTGGCCGGGCAGGGAGCCGGCGGGAGCCACCGGGGGTGGGCTCCCCGAGTGGCTCTCCACCGAGCCTGCAGTGAGAGGCCTGGGTGGGACCGGGCCCCCGAAAATAAGCAAGAGCGCCCGGGGGTGGGCTCCCCGAGCCGCAGGCACTCACCTGGGGGTCCGGGTGGGACCGGGCCCCCCAACGGTCGGAGGACGCGTCCGGAGGCCCACATCACGGCTCTCCCCGGCACAGCGGGAGAGCCGCTGTTCCAATATTCACTGCACAAGAGGAATTGCCCCATAATGCCTTGCAGGCCCGGACCGGCCTGCAAGGGCAGACAGCGTTTTTCTCTGCTTGTGGTGGCCCCAGGAGAACGGGGTCACCACCACATGTGTGACGAGGTGCAGGGGGAGCTGCAGGAGAACGCAGTCTCCCCCAGCACGAAGATGGAAGTCCCTCCCTAAGTCTCATGGGGACTTGAAAAGAATAACCCCTCAAGGGCTCAGCCTGCATTTTAACACCTCCTGGGCTGGAACTTTTGTTCTACAGCTGGGGGTGTATTGTAAATTGCGCCCAGGGATGAAGGGCTGAGTTGGGGATGTCTGGAGAAGGGCATCCCCTGGAGATGGAGAGGTGTAATTGCACCAGAACTGCATTTACTAACGTTATTTCTTTTAGAGGGACTGAAAGTCACATGTGGAATGTGAAGTACCTGTGTAAGGTGATGTTAAGCTAAATGGGGTTATGTTGCTGGACCTTCCTGCTAGGGGGTCTGGCTGTATTTACGTAATCCTATGATTTTACCTGTGATTCCTTTTAAAGTGAAGAGGTGCAACTGCGGGAGAAGTGCAGTTGCCAAGGTTATTTCTTTCAAAGGGACTGTAAGTCACATGTGCAAGGTGATGTCATAAGCCAATTGGGGTGATGTTGCTGGACATTCCTGCTAGAGTGTCTGGCTGTATTTGCGTAATCCTGTGATTTTACCTGTGATGCCTGTTAGAGGCTGTGATTGCAATGCATTACAACTGTTATCTCATTTAAAGTGGTGCCCAAACATGTATTCTTGCTGCTGCGTTAGGTGAAGAACAACCCATACCGTTAACCCCTAAGATGTAGAGGTGTGTACTATATGGTCAGTATGACATGGGCAGTCAGGGTTATGTGTCACCAGGGCAGGTGTACCTATTTTTAATGCTGGTTGAGGTAATGGGGTGGGTCGCCACTGGGATGGTGCCAGGGCGCAGGGCCCTCGCCCCAGGTTGTGTTCAACTAAGTGCATTAGGGGGCAAGATGATGTGCATACACGGGAGTGGGGGTACTAGACCACCCCCCTTTAGGAGGGGTGGGACTGCTATGCAATGTCACAAAGTAATGCCAACAGCTTATGTATATTTGTAAATTGTTGCATAGTATTGAGTAGTGTGTGTGTTTAATAAATGTACTCTTACTTTTATAAAGCAAAGTACAGACTGGACAATCAATTATTGAGTGTTATTTTTGCGTACTGGTAAATGGCGATTACTAGCCCACACCGCCTCCCTTGAGTAAGCCTCAGACTTCTCTGCAACGCTACCCTCTGAGAGTCAGGCGCTACAATTGGGTGTTTGGTTCCCAATGAAGGACAAATGTAGTCATGTTATTTGTGCAGGCCTCACAGATACTGCCTCGTTTTCCAACAACACCTCTGATTGATCTAGTACTTTTGCTGTGGAAATAGCATCCTGTAGTTTGGGATCACCCATGACCCACAACTGTATTTTCTTGCTTTTAACATGAACAATAATGTGGTCCCTAATCCTCTCATCTGTTATAAGACTGAAATTACAAGTCATGGATAAGGCTCTTAGGGCTGTAAGGAATTCATCGAAAGACTCTCCATCCTTCTGCGCTTTAGTGTAAAATGGAATCTATTTAAGGCGATGCTGGTAGTAGGTTTGAATCTCAGTTCCGTCAGCAAAAATTCCTCTGCATACACATCAATAACACCTTGGCTATCTGATGGCGTAACCTGGGGAAGTGTCCTGAAAACTACGTGCCCTTCCGACCCAAGATGGTGCAAAAGTATGTTCTTTTTGCATTCTATGCTAATTCTCTCACCATCAATGGCTTTCATGTAGGTGATACATTTTTCCTTCCACCTTGTCCATGGTACGGGAGGCTCACCTTTGTTCTGTAACAATTTTCCTGAGGGGTCAAACTGCATATTGCCTTAGCAGAAAAAATCAGTAGACTTGAGAAAATAAAAAGTAGGAAAAAGACGAAATAGCAACTCTTTTTGTTAAAGTTATTTTTATTGCAAACAACATAACAGCAGTACATCAGTGATACCATCGTTATACATATAATCTGACCAGTATGTTTACAGTTGTCTTTTCAACTATCGGAGAGGATACCTCACCATTGATACATGACCCTCATGGTGTGTCTAATATCCCCTTCACAGCCCTAGATACATTTGCCACCGCCCCTAGATCTTTTCCCATTTCTTCAGGCAGCGTCTGCTTTGATAAATAGTGAGTTCTGCCAACCAACACCAGTCTAGATCCGTCTGCCGATCTTCAATTTCTGGTAAAGCTCGGGCGCCACACCACCTGGCTGGATTGCAATTTGCCACCACCGCTGCCAATGCCAGCCAGATCTTAGTGTATCTTAGCCATGCTTCATTGCCATCAATCTGAATTCCCAACCCAAGTATTTTTATGCCTCGTGCCAGGATTTGAATACTGTCTGTGTGTGTGTCGGCAGCCCCCGACTCACTCTCCTATCATAGATTAGGTGTGCATAACCCCTAGCTCCCATATGTGCTCTGTCCACCTTGCAGGCTGGTTCCGTTCTGTCCCCGAACACCCAGTCATTCACCGTAACCAACTGAGATGCCCAGTAATACAACCATACATCTGGAACCACCAGTCCCTGTCATAGATACCCCTTGGCAGTTTACGCAGGGCTATACATGCTGCTCCTCCCGTTCATTGGAGGGATCGCAACTCTGCCTCCATTGCTAGGAAGAACGGTAATGGAATCGGATATGGAGCATTTTGCAGGACATAGAGTAGGTGAGGAAGTGTCATCATTTAAAATAGGACGACTCGGCCTAGTAAAGTTAAAGGCAACGTCTTCTAACACTGGGCGTCTCTTTTAAATCTTTCCAATTGGGGAAGTAGGGTTCTTTCGTAAAACCTCTGATGGTCCCTTGTGATATTGATCCCTAAATATTTAAACCCGACCAACTCCAGTGGGACCACGCACCTCATTATCAGGTTAGGAAATCCCCCCGCCAATGGAAACAACAGAAACCTATCCCAGTTAAGATGATAGCCTGAGTAATCACCGAATATACAGAAGATTTGCAGGATTCTGTCAATAGACTGCCTTTGCTGAAGATTCATGTTGGTGGTCACCGCGGGCTGTTGATGCTGTAACATGAACTGAAGAGCTTGTGTTGCCAGTCGTCCATAGCAGTCACTGTAGCACGACGAGTGGAGTTCACTGGCGCTTCATGTTGGGGGTCAGTGTGGGTGGCAAGATCTTAGCACGAACTGGCCCATTCACAGTTGCAAAGAGCCTAAACTTCCAGACTTCTCCTTTTCTTTTAGGAGGAGCTCAAATGATAACATATCAAGGGTCCAGGGTGTGAGGGGTACCTCTTGGGGATCAGGAACACACTCCAGCAGAGGCCAGCAGGGCTCAAGCAGGTCCAGTTGGAAGTCCAGGCAGATGCATTGCAGCAGGTCAGTTGAGTAGTTGCAGGGAGGCCTCTGGAGCTTACTGTGTCCCTGTAGCTCAGAACAGGTTAGTCAGCTGATGCTTGAGTCACTTCAGCCAGTCTTCCTTCTCAAGCAGAATGGCAGGACTCAAGTAAGTCCAGTTGCAGGTCCTGGAAATTCCAGTGCAGCAGGTCAGCTGGGCACTCTTTCTTCTGTAGCATCCACAGGTCCAGGAGTGTACTGAAGAGTGGGTCTAAGAGTCCCTATTTCAGGTCGAGCCTAGACAGCGTGCATGCGCTGCATGGAAGACCTGTTGTATTCAATAAAATGACTTTGGTCCCGCCTGCTGCTTACTATAGGTTCACTTCAGTGTCACTCTTCTTTGCTGTTTCCTAACTCGTTCGCGCAGCCGATACCACACTTCCATTCAAGGCTGAGGAGCACCAGTCATGTACAGTTTCCTTGCACATTCAGTTTTTATCCTTTGTTTGGGAGAACTCTTTTTTCTAATTGTAGCTTTTGTCACACTTTCCCCACTTGGACAGCAGCGGGTCGTGCAAAGCAGCGCTTCCGAGCAACCAGCCCGGCTGCTAACATAGCTGAAGGTGCATTTTCATTCTTCCCCACGTGTGTGCGTGTGTGTACCCAATCTCAGGCCCCAGATGCCTCCGCCTCCCACTCCACGATCCGGGTACTTATGTGACAGGCGTCTCTTGCAGGGTGAGTGACTCTTTCTGTCTCACTCCTCCTCACTCGCTGAAAACTGTGACTACAACAAATGCCTTTTATCCTTTCTCCTCTCCTTTCCTTTATTTATTCCCCTGCGAAATGGATCCAAAAAAGAAAGAAACACTTATGGTGCCAATGTCATCTTTTTCAGACATTTTTCTATTCCAAATTGCCTCAAGACAGAGAGAAAATAAAGGTTCGAAATACAAAAAATAAATAAAAAACGAAATAAAGAAAGACAGAGTGCTCACAAAGTGGCCAGATTGGTTTTATTCACACCGACACACCTTAGCGCCACTTTACAGAGTTTGCCAGTGAAGTGCTACTTTAGTTTTGTCGACTTTCTTTGAACAACATTGTTTTCCCCGGGGGAGGAAGTGCACCATTCCTGGAGGTACTGCAATATATGGTTGATGCGTTGAGTGGAAAACGTTTGATGTGATCCAGATCAGCTGTTTTTCTTTGCCATGAGTTTAAAGGCGTTACAACATCCTGTTTGCTTAATGTTCCATGCTCTTCTGCACATGCTTGAAGCTCTAAACACCCTCATGCTGCATGCAGGTGGTAATCACCTCACTTTGAAACACAAAGATGAGTTTTAGACAGTAATTCAACAGTGCCGCAGAAATGGGGACGCATGCCCACTGCCTCCCCAATTCTACCTCGTCTACAGCGTTTGATTTCTTTTTTTTTAATGCAGTATCACGGTAACAAATGTAACAGGCGCTGTAATTGCAGTTTTTCCCCCCTAAAATGTACTTATGACTGGTTAACAGAAAACAAGTTGCAGAAACTCTTAAATCCACAAACAAGAATGTTTTATTTATTTGTAGATGTTTGGTGACAATGCTTGTCTTTGGTCCACTCGCAATAAAACCAACTGATTGCATGGATTTATCTGCCTCACCACGGTGTACGGGCCCACATATGAATATGATGAGCCCTGCCCCCCACGCCTCACCACACTCATCTCACACCACCCACCTCCCTACAGTGTTCACTTCTTCTGATCTCCCCTCTCTCTTTCTTCCTCTTCCTGTCTCTGTTTCGCTCCTCCTCACTTGCTGAAAACCGTGATTTCAACAAACAGCTCTTACTCTCTATTTCCTCTCCTTTCCTATATTTAGTCCCCTGTGAAATGGATCCAAAAAAGAAACACTTTTGCTTCAAATGTCGTCTTTTTCAGACATTTTTCTATTCCAAAGTGCAGTCTCGGGACAGAGACAATAAAAGGTTCAAAATACTAAAAATAAATAAAAAACTAAATAAAGCAAGACTGAGTGCTCGCAAAATGACCAGATTGGTTTAATCACACCCACACACATTAGCACCACTTTACAGAGTTTGCCAGTAACGCGCTACTTTTGTTTTCTGGTCTTTTTTTTAACTAAATTGTTTTCCCCAGGTGGGGAAGAGCACAATTCCTGGAGGTACTGCAATACCTGGATGATGCGTAGAGTGCAAAACATTTAATGTGATTCTGTTCAGCTTTTTTTAGTTTATAAAATGTGTACCGCAGCTCATTTCAGGGATGTGGTCTTTTTAAACCATACTACTTACGTTTTGTAAAGATATAAGCAATGGACATTGAAACGGGTCCCTTCTGGGCCATGTCCTTAACTTTTCAAGCAAAAATACTCATTGATTTCTGAATAATATGTGTAAAAGCATTAAGGTAACCATGTTGTTCCTGCTTACATTTCACATGCTTTACTTAATCTTTACAAAAGTGTTTGCTTTTTCCAGGATGTTGTTATTCTTTTTTCAGGCAGCATATTACTCTGGTCTCCCCTCCCTCGTAACCTATTTCCCATTTTCTGGTTTTCCAGCGCCACAAGGTCATAGGAATGGCAATAGCGCTATGCAAATATGATCACTCCACTGCAACTAAAAAAACAAAAGTCACTTTAAATGCCAAGAGCTCCAACTTTAAAAAATGTGAGACCGATTGCATTACAAATGCTTGTTATATCTAGTGCCCACTTTGAAGTGGAAGAAACATCTGGAGTTTTCCACTCACAGAAGTGTCTGCAATTTCCTGCCTCCATGCCCTGGTCCCAGTCTATCTAGGGGCACAATAGGCTAGTGTGAAGTCCTTTGCGTGTGAGCTGTGCCAGTGACTTTTAAATGCAAGTGTTGTAGGTGACATCTCCGTTCCCCCCATCAAGCCAGGATGGCAGACCCTCTTTTATAATACTGTCTGGGAGTAATACACAAAGGCAAGCTGCAACTACACCTGCTCATGTGACCCAGGGTACAGGCTGCAGACACTAAATGGTTAGGACAATAAAATGTCAACTTTCTAATGCATATGACTGGGTCCAAACTGAGGTGGCATAGTGGGAAAAAAACAATGGATTGGGATGCCAGCCTGAGTGATTGCCAGAGGCTGATATTAATTTAAGTATTCCATCCATCACCTTGTTGTTGTTGCATCTGATGCCCTAAGTGTGACAGGTATGCCCAGCCGTGGGGCCCGTACTCACTGTGCTACTGGGATCAATCTATATCTGACTGATGAGTCCTTATCAGAGCGTAACCGGTCCTAGGTTGGTTATATTCCATTTCAGAGAGGACCTGGCTTGGCAGTTCGGGCTGGACTGTTCCCACTGGAAGAGGATCAAGACTGATTTGCACATGGCTGGGTCCAATCTGACGCGGCATAGTGGGCGAAAAAGGATGGACTGGTCTGCGTCACCAAGCGATTACCAGTGGCTGAGATTAATTCAAGCATTCCATCCATCACCTTGTTGTTGTTGCAACTTTCTAAAAGTGACATTTTCAGGCACAAACATAACTTTACCATAAAAGTGGGTTTTAAATTACAATTCCTCAGGCACTAAACATGGCTTTCCACCTGCTCCCAAACAAAAGTTATCACTTATTCAATGTAATAAGTCAACCGAATGTTATCCTATGGCAGAGATATGCCTTGCAATACTAAAAAACAAATTTGAGAGTTTTTTACTACCAGGACATGTAAAACTTAAAAGTACATGTCCAATATTTGAAATACAACATAGCCTGCCCTATGGGCTTTTTAGGGCCTACCCTAGTGGTAACTTGTAAATATTAAACAGAAAGGCTTAGGCCTGTCAAAAGATATATTTTGCCAGGTTGAGATGGCAGCTTAAAACGTCACAAACAGTCTGCAATGGTAGGCCTGGGACATGTTTTGAAAGGCTACTTAAGTGGGTAGTACAATCAGTGTGCAGGCCCACTAGTAGCATTTAATTTACAAGCCCTGGGTACCTGTAGTACTACTTTACAAGGGACTTACAAGTGAATTAAATGTGGTAATTGGGTGTAAGCCAATTTTACCACGTTTAAAAAAGAGAACACAAGCACTTTAGCACTAAGTGTGCAGTGTCCTAAAAGCCAACAAAAATGGGTTCAGGAAAAAATGGAGTGAAAGTAAAAAGTTTGGAGGTGACCATACAAAGAGGGACAAATTCAACATTTTTATTGTGCAGACAGCTGATGCTGACAGAAAAGTAGGAGCAGTATTAGCTCAATTGGATGACAAAGGTAGAGACCGTCCGGTACCCTTTATTAGTAGAAGTTGACTTCCCAAAGTGAACTGGGTGGCTATAGAGAAGGAGTGTGTAGTAGCTGTATACTTAGAGTAATGGAATGTCATGCATTTTATACAGAAAGTCAAGATGTCATATAGAGTGGTGGGGATAGAAGCGGAGAAAAAAGAAGGGAGCTGGTAAGGTGGCCATCTTGAAAACATATCAGTTACAACTATTACATATATCTCTTGTCCATCACCATTGACAGGACCCAAAATATCAAGAGCAATCTCTTTCCATGGACCTGTCAGTCACTTTCTGATTATCATGGGTTGTACCCACGGTTTCCTAGATTTCTTACTAACTGCACTTTGTGGACAATCTTGCACGTTTATCTCTATTTAAGGTCCATTCCTGGCCACCAGTAAGAGGTGCACAACCTTTCCTTTGTCTTTGACATTCCTTAATGGCATTCATGAGCAAAGCATATTAACTCTTCTCTGAACTTTGTAGGGGGAACTTGCCTTGTCCCCCTAAACAGTAGTTCATTATGTTTTGACAGTTCATTTTCTCCCACCAAAATTCTTTATAGCCATCACAACCTTGCCTTTTATCTTCCTATCCAACACATACGAACTGTATTACTTCATTCAGTACTTGATCAGACTTCAATTCTTCATGCCATCTTTCCTCGGAAATAACCTTACACCCCACCTCACAGACAAATTCGGTTTCTTCATTAGATTAATTGTTTTCTTCTCATTCATAGTCATCATTGGATATCAGTCTGGAAAGTATGTCTGCTACTTTATTTTCTACTCCAGGAATCTATTTTATTTCAAAATTGCACTCTTGAAAAGCAACAATCCATTTTGTTATCCTTCCAGACACTGACTCCATACCTTTTTAAAAAAATATTTCACAAAGAGGTTTGTGATCCATCCTGACTTCAAAGATTCCTGCTCCACAGAAACTTCTTCAATTTCCTTATTGCCCAGTAAACGACAAGTGCCTCTCTTTCAATGACTGAATATATTGTTTCAGCACCCTTTAAACCATGTGAAACTCCATCATGCCATTTTTGCTGTAAAACAGCTTGTAATCCCTTAAGACTGGCATCTGTTGTTATTATTGACTTCTTTTTTGGCTCAAAATGTTTTAACTTAGGTGGTTGGTTGAGTTATTTTTTCAACATTAGAAGCTCTCTCACACAAGCCGTAACCCATACAAACTCAACTCCCTTTTTCAGCAGACATCTCATGTTGACACTCAATTCTGCGAACTTCTGAACAATCTTATTATAATAATCAATCATTCCTAAGAATTTCATCAACTCTTCTCGAGAAGTAGGCAAGTTTACTCGCTGAATTGTACCAGTCAGATCTGTTTTAGGTACAACTCCATCACCAGTATTTGTATGTCCCAAGTAGTCTATGTCTTTGTACAAAATTGCATTTCTCCAGTTTTATAGTAAGATTACACCCACTTAATCTCTTTAGAACCTCTCTAACAAGAATATTGTGTTATTTAGTATCATTGCCAAAAAAAGGATGTCATCCTGGTAAAAACATACTCCCTTTACGCCCTTTAAAAACTTTTCCATTACCCGCTGGAACACAGACGCTGCAGATACTAGTCCAAATATTAACCTTACATTTCTGAACATCCCAAAGGGCATTACAAAGGTAGTCATGCCCTTGGACGCCTCCTTTAACTAAACTTGTTGGTTGGCTTAAGTGACGTCTATTGTGTTAAACACCTTTGCTCCACCAAGCAACATCAACAAATCTGAGATATTTGTAAGAGGATATTTGTCCACTACAACATTCTTATTGAGATGCCTCAAGTCTACACACATCCACAGACTACCATTAGACTTCCTAGCTGCAACTACCGGTGCAAGCCATTCTGTTTCTTCAACCTCCTCAATAATGCCATTAGCCTTTTGCTTTTCAATCTCAACTTTCATCTCTTCTCTGACAACTTTTGGAACCTTTCTTACTTTACAACATATGGGTTTGCACCCAGAATCAAATGTATTTTATGTTTATCGTCCTTCATACATCCTAGGTCATCTCTGAAAATATCATGGAAATCCTTCTTTATTTCCACCAAGAATCTCTCATTCGAATACACCTCAACCTCATTTAGATTACATCTATCTTTCAGACAAATAGGCGGATCACCATTTGGGTCTAACGTTACTTCCAGATCACCTTGATGGTGCCAATTAATTATGCTGTCCTCTTTCTTTTACATATACATTTTTCACGCCACTAAATGTTGCTTGTACTCAATTAAACCACAGAAGTAGCCATGTAGTTTGATAGGTTAACCTGCATATGCACATGGTTTAATATCAGGTTTGAGTAATGTGACCTTGCCCTCCAGTGTGTCTCGATAAAACTAAGTCTGGGCGGTGAACTCCACTCCGCTCGCAGAGTTTGCAGAGAATTCCGCACTCTGCGTTACGCTGAGCTCGTGGAGTTCCAAAAAACTCCACCCAGCGTAGCGGAGCAGAGTTTTTTCCATTGCTCGCTTTCGTCAACGTCAAATTGCCGAGCGTGAGTGAGGAAAATCCACCTCCTGGCGAGATTTTTCCTCATTCGTGATCATCAACATCAAGTTGGCGAGCGCGAGCATGGAAAATCAACTTTCCCGCAAGATTTCTCAACGCAGGCTCAGATTTCTCATTGCAAGTGGTCGCGTATGCTCGCGCCCGCTCGAGTTGAGAAACTGTCTGCTCGTGTTGAGAAAGCTGCCGCTCGAGTAAAAATCTACTCAAGCGGCAGAAAGGAAGCAGCGCCCGATTGCGCTGTTCATGGTGCCGTTCGCGATGATTGCACAGTGCAGACAAGCACCTGGCACTGAAAATCATTGCGAACAGCATTTATCCAACGCACTCCGCCCCTTCTGCTACGCGGTACTCCGTGAACTCCACCCAGGCTTGGATAAAACTTGCCCGAAATAATCATAATTTTAGCACCTGAGCCAAAAAAAAGGAAGTTTTTTGTACTTTCCTCTTCCACCAATATCATGTCCACCAGACTAGACTTTACATAGTACTGTCACTTTCCTGATTGTCACCCACATCTACCTCTCTGAGTCTTTGTTTTGGCTTTTTCATCTTGCACACCATCGCAAAGTGACCCTTCTTTTTGCATGTCATACATGTAGTTTTGAGGGCAGGGCATGTTTTATCATTAGGAAAATGACCAGTTTTGTCACAGCTGTTAAGTTTCCTTATTGCAACTTTTCTTTTCTAATCTTCATTGTCATTTTTTGTAGTAATGTTTTTAAATCTCTCTCTGATAGCATGTACATTTTGTTCCTTTCCATTACCTCCACACATTTAATACAAATGTTTGATTCTTTTTGCTACTAGTAAAACTTCCTCAAGTGTTGGCTCATCTTTTAAACACAACTCTTCTCTCACTTTTTTAATATTGCATCCTAACATAAACTTATCACAGATCCTTTCATCCAATAAGGATGCAAATTTGCAGGAGGAAGAAAGCTTCCTTAGATCAGTTATATGACTCAACAGATTCCCCTTCCCTCTGAACTCTTCTCCCAAAGTGATAGCTCTCAAAGATAGTGATCACTGTTGGCAAGTAATGATTATCTAGTTTTTGTAATGCATGTCTCATATTCATTTAAATCTAACGATTCAGTATCAGAGATTTCTGGGAGATGATCAAATACTTCTTGGCTTTCTCATACTAGGCAAAGAAGAAGAAGAACTGTTTTTCTCTCCGCACTCAGAGATGTCCCACATAATTTAGTATACCTTTCATATACTTTTTTCCATTTCTGCCATTTTAGAGGTGGCGTCCCTGTCAAAAAGAAAGGAGGAGTGGTAATGTTCTGAATGACTGTACCACACTGTATCACACATGTGAACTTGCACAGATACAATAATGACCTTTCCTGTAAAAAAGAAAACTAGCACAATTTGTCACAACCTTTCCTGCAAACATGCGTTTGTAAATAGGTGGTTAAAAAGATATTTTATAATTAATTGGAAGGCATGTAAATAGAATGGTTAAAAGTGCACACACCAGTACCAAGGATATCTTGAGACGGCTCTCCTACAAAATAATATATATATATATGAATGGGATAGATACAATACAAGTCTACATAGACCGGTATTAGGTATAGAAATCGTATGGATTCAGAAACAGTTAATAGATCCACACACACCACAAATATAAGATGGTATTTAAAGTACATTCAAGGTAACCAATAAATTGGTAAATGTGGATTAATTTTGTATTTTACAGATAAAATAATTTGTCAAAATATAGGAATGTTGATGCACTATGATACCATACATAAAGGATTTTAACCATAAAAAGTTCTTTCAACATTCTGAACAATTCATTGTATTTTACATGGATTTGTATTTTTTAAATATTTAAACTATTATTTAAATATTTATTGTGATGAAAAGATTTTATATCATGTCTTACCAATGATGTGTATATATTTATCTATTTATTGCTGTTTTGTACAGATACTTGACGATTTCTGCAAGTCTTTCTTCCCATTTTATGGTTAAGCAGTAATCACGTGTTTTATGCACTACCACTTTAAAAATGGAATAGTTACTCCCAGAGCGCGTCATGTGATCAAGGCTGCTGTACGGCTGAAACGCGTCATGGCGATTGAGGTTGATTGAAGGCTATCAATAAAAACACCTATTGAGCACGGAAATTGGATTTGCGCTTTGTTCTTTCCCGCGGAAGGGAAGTTGATGAATGCTGCGTTGAAGGAGATATTTATACCGAGTAGGCTTCCTCGGTACGAGAGAACCCCCTCCTCGCATCTTGGGCTGCAAAGACAAGGAGCTACGTCCGGTGGCAGCCGGAAATCATTATTGGCAACTTGGATAAGTTAGTCATAGCAGCTCCCGGATTCCCAGGATATAATTCCACCTTCGGAAGAGCAGCGGAAATCGAGTTGGAGGACACGGTAAACGACTGCTACATGCAAGGTAGGACTAACGGGATTTATCCGGTAGGGGAGGAGTGCATCACGAGCAAAGGAATTACACCCAAGAAGCTCGTAATTATAATTAGCCTACAGAAAAGATTTCTGCCATGACTGCCGACGTGCTTAGGAGTAGAGAGGCAGCAGCTGAGTATATGTTTGATGATGCCCCCAGCACGATGCAACAGACTCTCGCCCCAGCAAGTACATCTATGGGGGGAAATGCAAACGTGAGGGAGATGTTAAAAAAATTAGAAAAATTGATGAAGTCAGAACACTCCAAATGGTGGGAGCACAAATCCCTTGATAGATACTTACAAGTTGGACGAATACCAAGAGGTCTGCGTATTATGATTGCTCCAAGTTACGAAAATCCAGACCCACACATGTTACGAGAGTGGGCAGAGTGTAACTTAGATTCCTCCAGGAGATTGGTTGAAATTTTAGTCAAATATGCCGACAGTGACAGAGCCAAGTTACAAAAGCAAATAGATGAGTTAAATGCTGAAATTGCGGCATTTGAAGTTACGCCTGAAATCACAAAATATCGTGAAGAAATGATGACCAGAATTCAAAAAGAGGAGGAGATTATTAAAAACGAAAGACATATAAATTTCAAAGAGACAAACAAGACTATGAACAAGGACAAATATTCACCTTTGGCAAAAAATATGGGGGCATATTAGCAAGGCGATTATCGCCACTTTAGCGGGACTTTTTCCCGCTAAAGCGGCGATAATATTATCGCCTTATCAACAAGCTGTCGCTAACTGCTGTTAGCGACAGCTTGTAGGCGATAGCGACCGGGTTGGGTGCCGCTTTGCATGCCAGCGATATTTATCGCTAATGGCATGCAAAGTAGGCGTTCCCCACCTAACAGCGACTGGAAACAGTCGCTGAGGTCGCTAACGCCTATCAGCGAGGCAGGGGCGGTGATTAGCGAACCAGCGCTAAACACGTTTAGCGCTAGTTTGCTAACACCTGGTCCCACCCTGACTTAGCCATGTAATCCAATGAGAGGTGGATTACATGGCTAAGTCCCCCTCGCACTATCAGCAAGCAGAACTGGGGAACAGTGTGAATATCGCCTGTTTTCAGGCGATATTCACACTGTTCTCAAGGTTTCTATCGCTTTGGAGATTAGCATTGCTGATTGCACGCTAACTCCGCGATAGAAACCGGCGATGCCTGGCGATAATTATCCAAGCGCTAATTGCGCTTTGCGATAATTATTGCCAGGCATTGCTAATATGCCCCTTGATTCTCTAAAAATAGAACGGAAAAGTGGTCAGCGTGAGGACCAACAAAGTGGCAACAATGCAACAGTCATGTCCTCTACGTCAGCGTCGGACTTAAGCTCGGCTGTGGAGAGCGAGTTGGAAACAGACCAAAGTAGATTATCGGCACGATTGGGGTTTCAAAAATTTTCCCTGGCGGAGGAAGTCAATTGTCTGAGACAAGACAGAAGGCAAACACTACATCCGCGCAAACAAACCTCACAACAAAACAAAGACATAACCAAAAGCGGAGGGAAAGGCGCAAATGTGTCCAAAGGTACCAATACCAAAAAAGCGCAGAACAACAAAAAATGGAAAAGGAGACAAATCGGACACAAAACAACATTCGAAATACAGTGGTGAATTTGTCGTCAGTAAACCTAACAAAAGCTGAAACTCAACTCCTGGAATTGGGGAACTCATATTGCCCTGAAAGCAATTTTGATTATGCCCAGACCAGGATTGATGTCTACAAATTTATCAGAAAATTGAAATTAAAAAACATCATCTTGTTAATCAAACAACGAATCCTGCGAAAACCAACACAAATGAGCAGGGCTCCTCCTATGAACTCACAGCAGGCGATGCGGACATATTGCTAAACCTACAACTAGAACATGAGAGTACAAATGATGAGGTAATATGTGGCAGCCCAACGGGCATAACGTTTGGTACAATACGGACAAATTTCAAGCCAAAATCACTATTTCAACCTTTGGCACCAAGGGACTCCTAGACATCTTTGGAGAATTAGTCACCACGGAAATAAAGAAATTGAAACATCAAACAGCGAGATCACAGACTAAATATCATTGTCAACGAGATGCATACAACCAATTGATAAAAAAACTACAAAAAAATGAGCAAATCGTGATCAGGAACTCCGATAAAGGGGGCAATATAGTTATATGGCCACGCCAGGAATATTTGAATGAGGCAAATCAACAGTTGGATGATGGCAATTGTTACAAGAAAAGCAATATTCAAACTGCTCGAGCTTCCTGGAAGGTTATTACTCAAAACTAAGTGATTAGCGAAGTGCAGGACTACTCAGTATGGAAGAGTTTAAGTTCCTTAAAAATGAATACCCAGTGATGCCGGTGATTTATTTTATCCCCAAACTTCACAAAAATGCAAGGACACCACCGGGGAGGCCCATAATCTCGGCAAGGGGCAGTCTATTGGAAAATACATCTAAGTACATAGACTTCTTCTAACAAGACTTTGTCCAACAATTACCATCCTTTGTCCGAGACACAGGGGACTTTTTAAGACAATTGAATACTTGCCAGTGGCAACCTGACTATCTTTTGATGTGCCTTGATGTCATGTCCTTGTACACCAGTATTCATCACAAAGACGGAATTAAGGCCATTGAACATTACTTAAACTCCAGACCATTACATCTTCTTCACCATAACAAAATGTTAATTGCAATGACTATGTACTGTCTTGAGAATAATTACTTTTTGTTTCAGAACCAGGTACTACATCAAGTAAGAGGGGTAGCTATGGGGGTGTGTTTTTCCCCTAGCTACTCGTGCCTCCACATGGGATGGTGGGAGGAGATGGTTCTGAAAAGAATGCATATAGGAACAGTTGATAGCCATGTTAAAACTTGGTTACGCTATATAGATGATTTATTTGTGATATGGCAGGGAACCGAGGCTATGGCTCGAGAATTTGTGGAAGAACTCAATAACAATAACATCAATTTGCACTTTACTGCCACCATAAGTAGCCAACAAGTATGTTTTTTAGATGTTGAAGTCTATATAAAGGATCAGAAAATTGAAACTAGACTTCACCGTAAGCCTACAGCAGGCAACAGCACATTACATGCAACTAGTCATCACCCTCAGCATTTGATAAACCGCATCCCCTATGGGGAAATGCTGAGGATTCGTCGAATTTGCAGTAATGATATAGATTTGCGGATTGCCCAAAATTCTAGCAAAGTAAGATTCATGGAGAGAGGCTACAAAGAAAGTACAATTGATACAGCTATCAAAAAAGCAAACAAGCTAGACAGACTAGAAATGCTTTGTAAAACAACATCTGAACTGACCCTAGAACATGGAAAGGATGAAACTGAGTTACCAACTAGGTTGATTTTGACAAACAATAGACAACAAAGCACTCTAAGTAAAATATTCCATAAGAATTGGCCAGTCATACGTAGCAACCCTATTATTGGCAAAAAACTTCCAAAGAATCCGCTTATTACATTTAGAAAATCTAAATCCATGCGTGATTCACTAGTAAGCAGTAGTCCGGAGGTTAAACCTACTACCAATTGGTTAATAGCACGTAAGGAATTTGTTAAATGTAATAATTGTCAAGCATGCAGTTACGGGATCAACAGAACCACTTACTACATTCCTTTCAGGGATGATCCCATCAAGATCACCAAATTCCTAACCTGTCGCACAGAATACGTGGTGTATGTATTGGAATGCTCTTGTGGGTTGCAGTATGTGGGCAGTACCAAACTTCAGGCCCACAAGAGAATACTGCAACACATGAGAGCAATCTCCAATTCTGACCAAACCTACCCGGTCGCTAGACACTTCAAGGAAAGACATGCAAACAACTTAGAGGATTTTAAATACTTCTTGATAGACTGCATCCCACCATTAAGAAGAGGAGGTAATCGTGAGGCTAAACTCCAACGTCTAGAAACCAAATACATCTTGGAACTAGACACTAAAACCCCCAATGGACATAAATCTAGCGAGGATTTTTATACATGTTTATAAACAGGTCCGGACGGATTGAAACATGATATTATCCTAATAATGTAGAACATGAATTCAAACATATTGTGTTAAAAATCAATTTGATAGCTGCTGCTTTCAGCATTTATGCTGTATAAATTTGCACATGTTTTTAATTTTGCACTATTTTTGCACAACTGTTGAACATGTTGTTCATTTGTTATTCACATTTTGCACACTTGAAGCACTTAGCACTTTAAAGGAATGGGATAGATACAATACAAGTCTACATAGACCGGTATTAGGTATAGAAATCGTATGGATTCAGAAACAGTTAATAGATCCACACACACACCACAAATATAAGATGGTATTTAAAGTACATTCAAGGTAACCAATAAATTGGTAAATGTGGATTAATTTTGTATTTTACAGATTAAATAATTTGTCACAATATAGGAATGTGGATGCACTATGGTACCAAACATAAAGGATTTTAACCATAAAAGTTCTTTCAACATTCTGAACAATTCATTGTATTTTACATGGATTTGTATTTTTTAAATATTTAAACTATTATTTAAATATTTATTGTGATGAAAAGATTTTATATCATGTCTTACCAATGATGTGTATATATTTATCTATTTATTGCTGTTTTGTACAGATACTTGACGATTTCTGCAAGTCTTTCTTCCCATTTTATGGTTAAGCAGTAATCACGTGTTTTATGCACTAGCACTTTAAAAATGGAATAGTTACTCCCAGAGCGCGTCATGTGATCAAGGCCGCTGTACGGCCGAAACGCGTCATGGCGATTGTGGTGGATTGAAGGCTATCAATAAAAACACCTATTGAGCACGGAAATTGGGTTCGCGCTTTGTTCTTTCCCGCGGAAGGGAAGTTGATGAATGCGGCATTGAAGGAGATATATATATATATATATATATATATATATATATATATATATATATATATATATATATATATATATATATATCTCAACAACACTGGTTCGTCCCAAATTATCACCGGACAAACTCTGACCCTCCACAGGGTAATGAACAATTTCATTTATTTTCTGGCATGGCTGTGTGTATAACTTTTTAAACTGCAGTGAATGTTACTTCTACACTTCTTCCTGTGACAAGACTAAAAGTCAACTGTGCTACTGCAAAAATAGTGTGCCAATCATTGAATCCATGGCATGTGTGGCAAAATCCAGTTAAGTGTGCCTATCACTGTTAAAACGTGAGCAATTTGTTAATAGCATTGCTAATCATTGAGAAGCACACATATTCAGTGCATAGATTGCTGTGCATTCATTTGGTGCCCAGCAGATGTCGCTATTAAAGAAATGCACTCTACGATACAATGGATGAACTGTCTTTCATCTTGTGAGGAACTCAGCGTGCCCAGCAGGTGGCGTTATGAAATAAATGCACTCTGTGATACAACGGATGAACTTTTATCATGTGAGAAACTCAGCGTGAAGATCCAGTCACCAAAATGCTCTCCAGACGAGGTATTTTATGCGCAGCTTCTGTATCAATTACATACAATTTGGGGAAGCTGTTAGTGATGAGCATATCAATTAATGGCAACCGTAGTCAGGGAAGTACAGAATTACACCACATACCTCCACGGGTAAAACCCCATTCAAATTGTTTGAGGGTAGACACTACTGTAGAACATTCATGGGTCAAGGAGTATGAGTTTGGTTTGGGGAGAGACATTACCAAGAAAGACTGGGGTGTGAGAGAAGAGGAAAAAACTAGGAACAGAAAAGAATACTTTGATAAGAAAAAGGCCGTAGAAAAACAGGTGCGTGACTGGATCATGATTAAAAGTCCTGTAGGAAAGGAAGGAAATAGTAGATTCTCCAAACCCATAAAGGCTATTAAATATTTGACAATGCAGTCAGAAGTTAACTCAGGATCATCGAATATGGAACCTCAACAGTGTTGTTATATACAAGGGGAAATTAATTGATGAAAGTGACAGGGAAGAAGAAGAACCTGATCAAAAAGAGGGGGCTTATAAGTGTGTTATAAGAAGAAAATCGCACAGAGCAGTACAAATTCCAGAATAATTGAAGGATCATGTTAAGTGATATTTCCTCTCTTCATTATTTGGTTAACTATATGTTTAGATGCTGAAGGATTTTAGTAATGTAGAATTGTATAAATCAATTGTATATATCTGTTTTATTTCTATTTGCTTTGTTAAGGGAAGGAGGTGTGTAGCAGCTGTGAACTTAGAGTAATGGAATGTAATGCATGTCATACAGAAGATCAAGATTTCATATAGAATGGTGGGGACAGAAATGTAGAAGAAAGCTGGGAGGTGGTGAGGATGGTAGGATGGGATCTTCTTCTGTGAATAAATACCTTATTTCAGTCCTTGCAGTCCTTGCATCCTACATACCATTTGATGCTACAGAGGTCTTTGCCGTAGTGTGGGCCTAGCATAAATTCTGCCCATACTTGTTTGGAATAAAGTTTGTGTTGCAAATGGATCATAAGCCATTGAAAAGGTTATGGCTATGAAGGAAGAGAATGCCAAGTTGTTGAGAAGATCTATTTCTTTGCAAGCTTTAGACTTTGTGGTGGAGCACAGAGCCAGATTGAGCCATGGGAACGCCAATGGACTTCCTGCTGGCTTTACGGATCTGGCCACCCACCCTCTCCACATTCGGAGTTGGTTCAGGGGTGATCTGATCTGGGAGTGGCATCTTTTGCGATGCAAAAGTCCTGTGCAATGGACATGCATCCCTGCCCTGAGTGCCATACTGTACTGATTTCTGGATCCCTAATGCTGATTTTGGTTGTGATAGGCAATCACGGATCATGGATGTGCGCCATGACATAGGTCTGCCTCATTACCTGCGGTCTTGTTGGACCAGGAGAGATGTCCAAAGTGCTACCCTCATAGTGGTGGAAGGCTACTGCTTTCACCAGGAGATAAGCAGCACAAGCTCAGTGGTGGCTACATGCCGTGTAGTGATCAATAGGAGTGAACAGGTCCTTTTTAATCCGTGTCATTTGAGTGAGGACTACAGGCTCACTCATTTTTAAAGTTTTGCTGCTGTATGCTAACTCACCCTTGGCCTACATCGGTTTGTTTTGAAGTGCTGTGCAGCGTAAAAGTGGTGTAACTACGCTGGCTGCATGTGCGCCTAGGAAAGGTACAATACTAGGTTAATGTAGTGCTGTGCAGTGCATGCATGGTGAATGCATGTGCTGGATATATGTGTGCCTATGAGTGGTATAATGCATGAAGGATGTAGTACTGTGCAGCGTGTGCATGGTGAATGCATGTACTGGGTGTATGTGTGCCTATGAGTGGTACACTACATGAAGGTAACAGTTCTGTGAAGTGTGTGTAGCTGTATATATGCACTGGGAGTATGTGTGCCTGTGGGTGAAACAATGCATGAAGGGTCCTGGGTTCCATTTTGGGAGACCCAGGCCTGCATGGTGAAACATGGAGGGGTGGCAGAAAGATCCCCCAAACAGATGTATGCATTGTTGCATTCCTGTAAGTTGGGTGGGACACACACTGGAGAGGGAGAGCCAGGCTTCACCTATACACTTCAATGGGTGCTCGTTGGTTAAATGAGAGGTCACAAAGAAGGGGCCTGGACATATCTCAGGAAAGAGATGGGGCTGATAAGAGAATCATAAAGTGTGCTGGGGGCCCTGGGTTAGCCTTTTGATGAACATTTCACTGTAACTGACATTCTGGTGTGTCCTAGTCCCGTCTTAGTCTGTGTTGTGGGACTATCAGCTTTGGAGTCACTTAGACACTTCAAAAGAAGCAGACCCCCAACATAAAACTTCAAAGACTCAGAACCTAAATCACATTTGGTGTTTGGAAATGGACTATGAGATGAGGAGTTTGAGACCCCAGAAATTGTCATCTGCCAAGCAGCCAGACAGGCTATATGAGAGCTGAAAGCTCTGCAAGACTTCTGCCTGTGACCAGGACTGGGGGCCAAGGCCTGCTAGTCTTCCTGCTGGGTGAGGGGACATCACTCAGAGAATCCAAGATCACCTGCCCTGTAGGCTGGAGCACAAGCTCTTGCCTTCTTGCTAAGACCAGTGTTCCCTGTGAGGAAGAGGGGCTCATTGGAGGGAGCAATGCCTAGTGGGTAGCTCTGTCCAGAAGGACTCCCTCTGCGAGGTGTGAGGAAATGGCTGCTGCACCAATCAGATTGCTGCCCATGAGCAGGACAAAGTCAGTGACCCCCATATGCCAGAAGGGGTCACCATGAAGTGAGCTGTGTGCCACGCTTCGCCGATGGGCCAGAGCCCGTGCGTAGTGGTGAGTCGGCAACCCTGTGGAAAAGACTGCAGTGCGGTAAGGGCCATAGCCTTGTGCAGTAGTGGGCCCAACCCCGTATGCCAGGAGGGGACACCATTGAGGATTTCATTGTGCCAATTGGGCAGTAGCCCGTGTGCTGTGAGATACGGCGACCCCGTATGCCAAAGAGGGTCACTGAGAGCATCACGAACTGTGACCTAGTCTGCCATCATCCGCCAGAGAAAAATGGACACCGTGGGAACACCTGTACATCATCACCCAGGCGAAGCACACACAACAGGATTATCGGAACCACTTACCACGCAGGAGGAGCCACAGAGAACCTCAGGTCTCTTCTGGAGTGCAACCAGCTAGTGAGTGGCTCAGCACCCGCTGTGTGCAGCCGCTTGGGCGGCGTGCAGCATGCTCACCTGAACTCAGCTGCTTTGAGTGCCCGTGGATGGGGCGCACTCAGGAACTACAGACTCTCCATGCCTGCCAATGTGGGTAAGACTGATTTCAGACCAGGGGAACTTGCTCCTAGTTAGCACAGAAGCACTGGGAGACTACTGACTTTAAATTAGATTCAAACTGGACTCTTGAGACGCGGACTGCTAGAGGGGCATGCCTTAGATGTTTCCAATAGTGAATGGGAAATAACCATGATTGCTAATGTGAGGAGGGAGTGTGACAGGGAATAGCCAGAGAAACACCACAGCCCCGAACTCAGTAGGGACTGTGTGATTGTTTGTGAATATAGTATCTTTCATTTATGTTGGTAAACGGTAGAAATAAAATACTTCTCTTTTTTCATAAAAGTGAGTATTTGGCTGGACAATAATTTCTTGCTGCTACTGTGCACATTTTGAGTTGTGAGCCTGTGTAGACTATCCTGTATCCACACCTCCCCTGAGGGAGCCTTGGACCGCTCGGAAACACATACACTGAAAGTCAAGAGCAGACGGGTACTTGGCCCAGTTACTCAGAATGCATAGTACTTAGGGCCCTGGAACATCAGGAGACAAAGGCCTCAACCCCCACGGTTGGACCCAGTAACCCCTGTTTGGCCTGTGGCCCACTGAAAGGAGTTCTGCCACCTAACAAAACAAGTTACCAATCAAACGTTATCACTTATTAAATGTAATAAGGTAACCCAATGTCATCTTAAGGGAGGGGTAGGCCACACAGTAGTGAAAAACGAATTTAGAAGTTTTTTACTATCAAGACTGCTAAAACTTAAAAGTACATGTACAAAGTTTTAATTACCCTGTACTCTGCTCTATGGGCTGTTTGGGGCCTACCTTAGTGGCAACTAATATGTAGTTAAAAGGTTTAGGCCTGGCAAAAGCGTTATTTCGCCTGGTCGAATTGGCAATTTAAAACAACACACAGGTTGCAATGGTAGGCCTAGGACATTTTTTTAACGGATACTTAAGTGGGTGGCCCAATAAGTGCTGTAGACTCACTCATAGCATTTAATTTACAGGCTCTGTGTTCATGTTTTACCACTTTACTAGGGTCTTATATGTCAATTTAATGTGTCAGTTGGGTGTAAGCCAATTTTACCATGTTTAAAGGAGTGAGCACAAGCACTTTTGCACTGGTTAGCAGTGGTAAAGTGCACAGAGCCCTAAAGCCAACAAAAGCAAATTTCAGCAAACAGAAGGGGCTAAGACAAAAGGTTTGGGGACAACCACACCAAAGGCTGTCAAGTCTAATACAGTGCTAAGAGGATCACTGATTGTCAGAAAATAAAACGTGTATGCCAAAATGTCTCATCACTTAGGGGTTTAAGTTATAGAACCCCCCACACCTCACTATGTTTCTGAATCGCTTCATCATGAAACAAGTAATGAACTGGAGTTATGAGGCAATCATATCCATCCACATTGAATGCATCTTTCTATGTAACTTCCACTAAGAAAAGTCTGTATTAAAGACATGCTTCATCATGTTTGTGTAAACTTTATTCCTGCTGTCCTTCTTCGCCATATATTTCTGTGATTCTGCATGCCTTAAAAATCCCTTTCTATGGCCAATATACCAAGTGATAAATGTGACCTCTTCCTAAACCGACCATGGAGTCTGGGTCAGAATCCTATTACTACCCTATGGCGTCGAAAACTACAAAAGTATTCCTTTTCACTAGCATTTATACAATGATTCCTCTGACATGCATGTTGGCATCATCTAAGGGTCAAAGAATAATCTTCCATTAGAGCCACTCAAGTTAGATCCTCGCACTTAATGCGACACTGAAGTAATAACTGCACCACTACAACAGGTTATGTCTTAGGGGTGGGGTGCACCTCTCTCTTGGGGGGAACCTGAGAGACGCCCCAGGAAGAACTTTAAAGAAGAGCTACTCTGGGGTTTTACATGTCTGAAAGCCCTTCAGGAAAACCTGAAAGATAAACATTTCCTGTTCTAGCTTTCTCCCCAAGACTAGTCCAACACTCTATAATGTCTTCACAGAGTCTTTCGATTAGTGCTGGTGCTGTACGGTTGCTGGGGCTAGAATGCTCCCAGTACACACTATAAACAGTATTCATACCACATACAATCTCAGTAACTCCAAGTCAGCAGTACTGTTGTACACCAGAAGAATAACAACTACAGATCTGCTCTGAACACATCCAGGCTGGGGGAAAGTAGGATCTGCTTTTATGGTTACCCCCACTTTTTGCCTGGTGCTAAGCTGTTATTGACTAGTCTGACTGGGATCCTGCTAATCTGGACCCCAGTCTATCTGCTTTCTCCCTCAAATTGTTGTGGTTAGTACCTAAGTACATCCCTGTTTGGATACTGGGGTACCCTTATCAGTCACTAGTATATGGTACTAAGGTCCCCAGGACAAAGGTACCCCAGAGGTCCCCCAGGGGCTGAAGCATGCATTATGCCACCCATGGGAGACCATTCAAAATGCAACTACAGGCCTGCCATTGCAGCCTGTGTAAGCTGGTGCTAGCACCACTTACTAAAGATATAGGGGGCATATTATCAAGGGGCCGCGATAAAATTATCGAAAACCGAATTTGGCTAAAACCGCGGTTTTCGCCAAAAACTAACGTCTGCAAAAATGCAGACTTACCTATACCTAACAATGGGGGTGGATTATGCTGATACGACCACAGGGTCGTATCAGCAAGGTTATCGCCGTTTTCCATGGAACATCGCTGGAAAACCAGCGATGTTCCATGGAAAACACCGCTATCGCTGGGAAATTATCGCCATTGCGCTATGCGTTGTTAATACAGTGATAGCATGGCGATAATTGCCAGCAATAGCCGGCGATAAAAAAATCTTGCTAAGAGCGGCCAGCGATAATTATCGTTGCCGCTTGATGATATGCCCCCAGGTTTCCTATATCTAGGGTCACTGCACTTAAAACCTATCAGTCACCCTTATAGCAGGCCGTATCAATCCTGAAGGCAGGGTGCTTGGTTCGAAGTGTGAGGGTGCCCCTACATGAGCAGGACACCCCTACAGCCTATGGAGTCCATTCTCCCGGGTTGTAAGTGAAGCAGCCATATACTACATAGAGGGGCACCGCAAAATTACGTGATGACCATCTCGAAATTGGCTGCAACGAATCCTATCATGTTTGGTATCAAACATGTTGGAATCATACCCCGACACCGTAAACATTGCGGGAGGTATGATTACAAGCACTGGAAGAGCCCGCCGTTAGGCTCTCAGTGTTACCGTTGCCAACCTTCTAGACCCGGACAGCACGAAATGGTTGTTGACGACCAGAGATACGATTCTGCCCTCCTGCTGCTGAGCCAAGCTCAAGCAGGGGAAGGCAGAACAATAGGCATCCTGTCCCAGGGAAGTGTGACCACCTCCCAAACAGGATTTAGTGTATTGGGACCGGGTGGGTGAGCTTGGACAAAGGACATGGGAGTAGCCTCCCCTCTGTCCAGACCCTCCCCTGGGAGGGTCACCTGAATCGTCCCAACCCTTTCTTTAGGGTACTGAAGGGCTTACCTGGATGTAGGTCCCTAGATTCGTCGTGGGACAAGATTCAGATCAGTCATCACTTTTTCTTCTACCGTCTGGGCACTCTGGACTTCGATGGACTTTGTTTGGGCTCGACTTCATCTCCCTTCCAGTCTACTGCATCGTCTGTGCCTGTGCACCATACAGGAACCTTCCAAGGCCTGTGGGCATCAAAGACACCTGAAGGAATCTCCCTTGAAGTGAAGGAGTCACTTCCCTGCATTCTTAGGCACCGCAACTAAGTCGACTGGTCTGCTGATCCTGAGCTCCTCCAGACTCCGGAAGGTTTTGCAACACAGGTGGTGGTTCTTTACAGCTCCCGAGGCCTGTCCGGCCCTCTCACCAAGTTTGAAGCCAGTATCCCTCGTGGGCGCTGAAATAACCGAACCCCTGTGCACTGCGTCAACTTGCAGTTGCAAAGGCTTGTTGGCTTCCTTCCAAGAAAATCTTCGGGCTCCAAGTAGCCCCAACCTCGAGCACCTCCAGTGACCAGAATCTTCAGCCCCACCGCATCGTTTGCATCGTGCCCTGCATCTTTTGGTGAGCTGCTTGAGGTCCTCTCATGACTTTAGTGCCTCTGGGTCCATTTGAGGGTCACCTTTGCTTCTTTTGGGCTCCCCTGATTGCTCGGGCCTGCCCTGACTCCCCAGCTTGTGGTGAGTCCCCTGGACCTTGCTGGTCCTGATATTGCACCTTCTTCGACTTCTGCGTGGGTTGCCTTTGCAAGGCTTGTTGGTGCTCCTGCCAGACATGGACCCCTCAGCACTCGACATCCGATGTGGGACAGCACATGCATGGCTCCTGGTCTTCCTTAGCGTTGCCTGGTCCTCACAGCTGCAGAATCAAGGTCATCGTCATCTCTCCTGCAACACCCGACATCGGAGGGCATTCGTCTTCCAAGTCTCCTGGTCACTCCTGAGTGACATAGACTCTGTCCCCTCTGCTTGCAGGTGCCTCTCATCTAGAATCCACCTTCGGATTCCACCGGACACTTTCTCCTTCTTCAGCAGCGGCACTTTCCTTAAGTCCTCCATTGGGTTCGACTGCGGTTTCCGACACCACTTCACACCTATGCACCCGCCTTCCCTGGTGTAGGTAACGTGGGTACTAGGGTAGCCACGGGTGGGGTGGCTCTCCAATCTTTTGTCTTCCACAGGGTTTCTTCAGGGTCAACTGGGAAGGGTCCTTAATCTTTAAAAATCCAACCGTGACTTACACATAGACTTGTACTAGGCACACAGTTGTGTTCCCACACTGCCCACGCTCTCCGTGGGGTTCCTAGTCACTCACCTTGGGTGGTTCCTTGGTTCCCCAGCACTTCTACGTCTTCTCGACATTGTCTTGACCCGAGTCATGATTCTTATACCACTTTCTTGGTATATAGTTTGGTCCCCCCCCGGGGTCCACTGTGTATACTGTGCTATTTACTGTGTTTATTTGCAAAGTATTGTGTGCATTGTGTTTATCTCCGTGTAGGAGATATCTAACAGTGTTAGAGAGTATTATATAATAAATACATATTTTTATAAATACCTTGTGTGGTTCTTTTTCATTTAATCTATACTGTAAGATTGCATTCTGGTAAAACAAGCTGCTTTACACTCCTTCTGGACTAAGCCTGAAGGTTGCTCTCCACAGCTACCACTTAGAGAGCTTTCTAAGGTTGTCTAAGACCTCCTAAATCACCATAAGGGTTGTCTGGACTGGTGCAGGGTGTCCACTTATATAAGTGTACATCATATACCAGGCCAGCTTCTCTCACAGGCGAACATATAGTTTGTGCTCTATGCACTCCTATCAGAGAACTTGCATAAATATGTCCTTACTGTAGACTTTACTGGTGCTACATGTTTATTTTTTATACAATTTTACCTCATCCTGTGGATCCCAGAAAGGGGTTATGCGGTTGCTGTTTTTGTGCACAAGCTTC
The DNA here is from genome assembly GCA_963921515.1 of Calotriton arnoldi. NCBI lineage: Eukaryota > Metazoa > Chordata > Amphibia > Caudata > Salamandridae > Calotriton > Calotriton arnoldi. The sequence goes on from CAWUFW010001673.1 coordinate 2,500,637, forward strand.
TACGAGTAAAAAAGTCTGCTTACTGGACTGTAAAGTTACCTTGTATCAAGGAGTATTTAGGTGCGCTGTTGGTGTGGTGGCTATCACAGTGATTAATGCAGTGGGAATTAGGTTCCAGTAAACCTCTGGATCTGGAAATATCCGTATCCATCAGCACCTTCCCTACCCATCTATAATTTAGGAAAGAGCTGAAGGCACACCTCTTCAAAGAACACTACATCAGGATGTAATAACAGTCCACTTCCACTCACCTCTTCAATTACTTGTTGACTGTCTCTTTGCCTCTGGCACTGAACAGATCCCCACTACCTTAGGGCTTGCTATAACAATACCATATACATACATTCATACATACATTCATACATTCATACATACAGACATACAGTAAGGTAACTTGTCATCTAAGCTGACTTCCTGGTGTGTTTTGTTAGTATGATTCCCATAATAACAAAACCAGTTCTGAAAGTCCTTCTTCATACCAAGCTTTAACAAGCATTGAAAATGCAATAGGTCTCACCTTTGATTAAGTTAAAGCCATTTGTTTTGCTAATGGTATTGTATAGCAAAGCAAATGGCTTTAACTTAATGAAAGGCGAGACCTATTGCATTTTTAATGCTTGTTTCCTATTGCTATTAAGACAACAGATTTCAAAGGGTGAATTCTGTCACTCCGTCCCTCGGGGCTATTCATTAATGACTGAGTTCTCTTGTCTGGTTTGTGAAGGCGCATTGTAATACTTTGCAGACTATAATTTTCATTAATAACCAGAAGCATGTCTGTAGATTATTTTTGTAATTACTTCACATAAAAATGAATGTTGCGAATGATTACGCTTGTGTTTGTTTTCTATCGCAAGCCTTCGTGGTTAATGCCAGATGTTTGAAGTTCTTGACTTCAGCAGTTTATCTAATGCTCCGAGAGGGTTCCAACATCTTGGCCGACCTCAGGGAGTCGAGCTTATTAACCCACTCTGCCAACAACTAGCGTGCCACGAGGAAGGGAAGCCTTACAAATGTCATCCAGTTTCCTAATAACACTGGCGGGGATGGAGACATCATCAGGTTGTTTTAACATAACGCACATTTGTGGAAAAATGAAGAGCGTTCTGTATATTATAAAATACCTAATTAAACAATGTGTCTTGTTGTGATCAATAATACCGGCGGCAGCAGACACCTCCTGACTCCTCCCGCTCAGAGCGAACGTAGACATTTGATATGGGCATCTTTGCGTGTAAGAGGGGAAGGGGAAAAGTGTCGGAGCCGGTTGATAGTTTGGGGGTGGCGACGTGGGCAGCGCTGGGGGACAGATCGAGCACGCATGGGACAGTAGAGAGGGTTAGGGCAGAGGATATGCTGAGAGTAAACAGGTGGGAGAGAACAGCGAGTGGACGGGGCGAAGGGCAGGACAAGGATTGTGAGGTCAGGAGGAGAAGAAAAATAATGTTTGTAGGGAATGAGGGCGGACGGACAGGAAGCGAGAAAAGTTGGTTGGAAAAGATCGGGAGAGCCGCAGGAAGGAGTGAGAGTGGCCGGAGCGAGGGACTGTGGAGGAGGATCAGAGAGTCACGGGGTGAGCGTGGAGAGGAAGGGTGAAACAGATGGCCGGCTTGCAAACTTTGCCTGGCTGCATGCACAGCGGCGGGCACAGGCAGGGCAGCGCGGCGCTTCACATGCAGAGACCCACACAGACCCCCACCCTCCCTCCGTGGCGAGCAGTGCAGCCCCCCTTACCTGCTGGGACATCCTGAAGAGCAGGTTGGCCTCACCGGACTGCCATATGCCCATGAAGGCGGGCTCGCTGCTGGGCGTCCTGGTGCCGTACTGCATGGGGCTGCCGGTCCTGGGAGGACTGGCTTCACGAGCGCATGGCAGTGTGCGCTGTGCCAGAAACAAAGATGGCGTCGGCCTGTCCACATGGGCCGTCCTAAAAGTGGACAAGGCGGTAACTGAGAAGCCCGCTTTCCAATCACGTGCCATCATTTAACATAAACGATGACGCGAGCCAATGGAAAGAGGGGCGGGGCTTCAAGTATACTTCTGGAATCGTATCGATTCCAAAGGCCCTCGCATGGCGAGAGCAGCGCATGCGCGCTGCTAACGTCAGGCGAGACCTAAAAGGTGACACTTGGTCCAGCGCCACTGTGTACATCACCCCCGTAGCACCTTTATACCAATGAACCAGTCGCAAAGGTGGCAGCTCTCCGTGTACTTGTTTTACCCTCTGATATTTCATCTTTCCTGCTGTTCTAAAACAGCACGTCGATGCCAAGGAAGGTCGAATACACGAAAAAAAAATTGAGAAGAAAATTAAAAAATAAGAAAGGCACAAGTAGGAGAAAAGTGAAAGAACATGCAAACACAGAGAAAAGAAGAGAATGAAAGAAAGTGCATAAAGATGCTGGGATACAAAATGGTCAGAGAAAAGGAAAGAAATGGGGAGACTGTATAACGGAATGGAAAATGACAGAAAACACACTAAGGTTGAAAGGTGTGAGGAGATAGAAGAATGCCGGAGAACTAGACACGTGGAACAGAAAATAACAGAATAAATAAAAAATGAAAAAAAGAGAAGTCAGCAACAAATGAAAATAAAGGGGAGAACTAAATGAAAGGAGAGACTACCCATGAAAACGAACACATTATAAAACTTGCAAAAAATCGCGTTGGCTCTCCGTATTGCCAGTTAAGATGTGGGTAAGATACCACCTGGTAGAGAGCCGTGCGTAATTTTCAGGCCATCAGTTTCAAACCCCTTGACATTGTTCAGTGAGTTAATATACCGACTGCGGAGAGCTGTGCATGTCCTAAAGGTCCGAGGTTCAATTCTAAGTTAGAAGGCAAGTAAATGCATTACGGCAGAGGTCTGCAAGTACCCTGCAGGTGACACTTTATCTACCAAGTGACAAAACTGAGTTGCCCAACCCACCTACTGCAGAGAATTATGTGTAAATATTGGCCAAAGATTCCATACATCGTGAGATAGAAGTGAGTTGTGCACTTACTGCACTGATAGTATAACCTTCATGTCACAAGTACCAGTCCTTGTGAGGTAGGCCCCGCGTGGTCTATATCAGCAGTGCCCTACAGATGTAGTGAGGAAAATAAAAAATAGAAAACACAAAGAAAATGAAACATTTACTCCTAAAATGCACCATAACACTCAGACAGCCTGGCATCTGAGCTAGGAGGCTTTCGGGAAGGGTGGGTGGAGGGTGGTTGGGGGAAGAAGCAAAGCGCGGTTGATTTGTTGATGCATTTTCATGTAGTGCCTAAAATGATGTTGGGCTATTATCGTAATGTCTATGTCAAACGAGCTCAGTCTCCCTTTTAAGAGTTTTTTTACGTCAAGTCCTACTTACCTTTTAGCTGCAATACAAATATGCATTATGAAGTAAACAAAAACAGAATGCTTGCTGTTTTTCACAAAGAATATCTTTTTTAATGTCCGCAGTAGATTTATTTACATCTAATTCATGCACTTGCCCTGGTCGTCTCAATTGTCAATTCCAGTCTGTCAGATTACAGAATCGTCCAATGCATCTTTGTGTGGAGACCCGCCCTCTTCGTGGCGCGTGCATGGACACGGATCAGTTTCCTGCCCTCGTGAGATGCTGAAGCCCCGCCTAATTAATGCCCTCACAAATGCAGAGAGCTGGAAGGGGCCGTGCATCCATCTGTGCTTTGCAACCAAGTTTGTCTCGCGACTGTTAAATGCCGAATATTCGGGTTTGACTTTACTCTTGGATTCAGAGGAAGGGAAAGAATATATTTGTCACAGGATCTGGACAAAGAACTCAAAAATACATCACAGCAACGGAATGTATATTCCACAGTTTTTACGTGCAATTGCTTATTTAGTTGTTGCTCATGAGTCTGGATTCAAGCGAGAGGGTGCCAAGATGGCAAAGTCAATTGAAAGAGTAAGTGGGAAACTATCACCCCCTCTTCCAACTCTTGGAAGGTGTCCTTTACCCCCTCCAAATTGTACTTCTCTCCCTTTCTTGCTCCTTCCACGAGTTGTGTGCTGGTAACACAGCGAGAGGAGGATGAACGTGCACTCCTTGCCTGCTACTGTTGGGTTTGAGATATGCTAGAATGCAACATTTGACCAAAGAGGAGAATTATTGGATGGTCTACAGTGCTGGCACGTGGCATGATGCTGTGTTCTGATAGAAATTGGGTGTAGAGCGTGGATGCAAAGTGGCACCCTTTTAAGTGTGTGCATGGAAATGTTCTGCTTGACTATTTGTGTGGGGCCAGCAGGGTGTGATCTTCTGCAAAGATTTTGCCAAGGATTGGGAACAAACAATACAATGACACCTCAACTGACTTAGAGAATGGCTGGGTAAGAGGTGGGTATCATTTGTAGTCATCATTGAGGAGAAGGTGGTGGTCACTTGATGGGTCAATCAATCAATCAGGGTTTGTAAAGTGAGGTACTCACCCATGAGGGTCTCAAGGCGCTGTGGGGAGAACGGGGTGGCGCAGCAGATAAGTCTAATTGTTGAGTTCAGTCAAAGAGCCAGGTCTTCTTGAGGTCCTTCCTGAACAGTATTAGCTAGGGTGATTTCCTGAGGTGGATGGGCAGGGTGTTCCATGTCTTGGAGGCAAGGTAGGAGAAGGACATTCCTCCGGTTCTGGTTTTGTTGATTTGTGGGACGATAGCCAGGGAAAGCTGGGCGGAGAGAAGGTGACTGTTGGGTCGTGGAATATGAGGCGGTTGTGAGAAGTTGGCCTGGTATATGCTGTCCACTATTTATAGTGGGCACCTTGCACCAGTCCAAACAACCCCTTATTGGAGATAGGTTAAAGACAACCTTATTGAAAGCTATCCTAGTGGTAGCTATGGAGAGCAGCCTTCAGGCTAAGTCTTGAAGGAATGTAAAGCAGCTTGTTTTACCAGTCTATAATCTCTAGAGTCAGGGCTTTAAGTGGGAAAAAAAACACTGGGGGTGCTCTAAAAGGGGCGTGGCAAATCTCTTCAAGGGGTGTGGCCTATCCGAGTAGGGGCGTGGTCTAAATCAAGATAACTAGCATTGTGTGCTTAAGAAAATCATGAAGTCGCTTCCTTTCCATGAGTCAAAACGTCCACTAGACAAAACACCATCTCTCTCTACTAAGAACATTAATCCCTGGAGTTATCATGACATTTTTATTGTTGCCGAAAATTGTTGGAGGCCAGGAAGGAGACAGCAAGTGCTTTTAAAACCATATTATACTTGCAAACACGACGCCCCCACCTGAAGTCAGTGCCACCCGTGGTCCGTGCAGGTAACAGCGGTGGAGCCGGGTAAGGGGGGTTTCGAAGGATGATGCTGAAGGAAAATTGATTATTTAATTTTCCCTCGGCATCGTCCCTGAAATCCCCTTACCCGGCCCCTCTGCCCCACTGCTGTTAGCTGCACGGATCGCGGGTGGTCAGCGCCTGGTGCGGTCGCACTGCCCTAGAGCCACCCTGCTCAAGGGTCCTTTGACCTCAGTGACAGAGTCACTGTCACTCTATGGTGTGCTGCTTCATAGGCCTGCCTGCAAGACTGGAAGTGAACTTCAGGATAAATTGTGGCGGACAGGCCTTCAAGGTTAACCCACACATGCCACTGCTAGGGTCCACCTGCTGGTGCTAAGACACCAGGGCTTTTAAGATCTTGCGGGGCCTTCTATGGTCTAGCATGGGAATGTGCTCCCTCAGCGGGAGTGGTCTGGTGGACTGGTCATGAAGGCTGAACCTGGTTCTCCAGTTCCGAATTCAGCAGCTCTGACCATAGTGCCACATCCTCTCCCCCACTGAACACCATACTGCCCCACTGAGAGAAACTTGCACTGCACTGACCCGCTATAAACACCTGGATATGACTCAATTCAAATTACGCATTAGACAAGAGCAATATGCTGCCTAAAAAAAAATTAACATCCTAGAAAAAGCAAACACTCATAGAGAATGCAAGATTAAGTAAAGCACATGAAATGTAAGCAGGAACAACATGGTTACCTTTTTCTTTTTACACTCATTATTCAGAAATTAGTGAGTGCTTTTGCCTGAAAAGTTAAGGCCATGACTACAGGGCCCAGAAGGGACCCATTTCAATGCCCATTGCTTATATCTTTACAAAGAGAGACGAGAAAACAAAAGTAGCGCTTCACCTGCAAACACTGTAAAGTGGCGCTAATGTGTTTAGGTGTGAATAAATCAATCTGGCCACCTTGCAACCACTCTGTCTTGCTTTAGCTAGTTACTTTTCATATTTTGAATGTTTTAGTTCTCTCCAACCCAAGGCTGCACTTAGAAAATGAAAAAAGTCAGAAAAAGAGGACGTTTACAGCAAAAGTGTTTTTCTTTTTTTGGATCCATTTCACAGGGGAGCAAATAAACGAAAGGAGGAAAGAGAAGGTAATACCTGTTTCTAAAAGTCTCCCTTTTCATCATCCCATGCTGGCACCACGACGACGTTGCTCCTGCGCTGAAAAAAGAGAAGGGAAATCCTGAGAGAAAATGGCTCTCTTAAAGGGTTTCCCTTCCTCCAACAACGCTCACCTGGCATGACATCATGCCGTCGACGTCATGCCGTGACCTCCACTACTCAGTGAGGAAACTGAGCTCTCACTGCAGTCCAGAAAAAAAAAAGAAAAAAAAAGAAAGGACTACCCTTGCCAGCCGCGAAAATAGAGCCCGATAGAGACCCGTTTCGAGGGCCCCAAAAAAAAACTGCCGGTGCTCAGACCCGGACAGACCCGGCCCACTTAAAGCCCTGCCTAGAGTGATCAAATGAAAGAGCACCACACCAGGTATATATTCAAAATATATGTATTTATTGCTAAACACACCCCTCTAGTCTCTTTATGAGGCTAGAGTTCGAAGTACATAAGTTAGAAGTTATTTAAACACAGTAATAGCACAAATACACGTTTGGGCCCTAGGGGCGTACCAAACCATATACCAATAAAGTGGTATAAGAACCACGACTGAACTAGACACTAGGCCTAGAGCCTCTAGAAGTGCTTGGACCACAAGGAACCACCCCAGGTAGTGACACAGGTGACCCACGGGGGACGCGTGCAGTGTAAATACACAACCGCGATACGCCGTTGACTTCTATGGAGAAAGTCGTGATCGGGAAATTAGAGAAAAGGGACACTTAAAGGAGGACTTGGAGCAAACCCTTTGAGATCTAGGACTTTGAAGAGTCTCTACCCACTGGAGCACCGGAGTACTCGTGTTACCTCACCCAGGGAAGCCGGGTGCATAGGTGCCTTTCGGGGTCGGGTTTCGTCGTCGATTTGAATGGCGATCTGCTGCAAAGTGCTGCTGGCGACCAAGTGAAAAGTGTCCGGGTGGATCCAAGAGTGGATCGGAGTTCTGAAGAACCTGAAAGCAGAGGGGACAGAGTCTGGGTCACTAGCCAGTGACCAGGAAGGCGATAGACAGATGCCCACCGATGTCGAGTGCTTCAGGTGCGTTGACAGTCGTCTTGACTCTTCAGCCAGGAGGCGTTGTCGGCAACCAGGAGCAGGATTCGGGCTGGTACACAATGTCTGTCGAGTGCTGAGGTGTCGGCGACCGGATTGGACCCAACAAGCCTTGGCAACGGCAAGTCTCGATGCAGAGGAAGATTGTCGATGGTGCAGACCAGCAAGGTCTGGGGAACTCACCCAGCGAGGGTAAGTGAGGGCAGGCCTGGAGCAACCAGGATGCCAAGTTAGAAAAAGATTGGCCTTCGTTAAGGGCTACTAGCCAACAGGCTAGCGACCGCAAAGGAGCCTCAAGACGCCGCACGTGGATCTGGCTCACAGGACACTCGTGGAGTGGAGGCCAGTGATCTTCGGTGCAGTTGGTGCTAGAGGCTAGGGCTACTCGGAGCCCAAAGCACGACTTCGGGGAAGACCCAGAAGAGGATGCACTTGCAAATGTGCTCGGTGTCCAGGGGTCACGGTCTCAAGTCACCCACGATAGCCACGGGCCTCAGCTTTGCTGGAGACTCAGGGTAGCCTCGGGGAAGTCTGAAAATCCACCTCTGCGGCATTTGAAGTTACGCCTGAAATCACAAAATATCGTGAAGAAATGATGACCAGAATTCAAAAAGAGGAGGAGATTATTAAAAACGAAAGACATATAAATTTCAAAGAGACAAACAAGACTATGAACAAGGACAAATATTCACCTTTGGCAAAAAATATGGGGGCATATTAGCAAGGCGATTATCGCCACTTTAGCGGGACTTTTTCCCGCTAAAGCGGCGATAATATTATCGCCTTATCAACAAGCTGTCGCTAACTGCTGTTAGCGACAGCTTGTAGGCGATAGCGACCGGGTTGGGTGCCGCTTTGCATGCCAGCGATATTTATCGCTAATGGCATGCAAAGTAGGCGTTCCCCACCTAACAGCGACTGGAAACAGTCGCTGAGGTCGCTAACGCCTATCAGCGAGGCAGGGGCGGTGATTAGCGAACCAGCGCTAAACACGTTTAGCGCTAGTTTGCTAACACCTGGTCCCACCCTGACTTAGCCATGTAATCCAATGAGAGGTGGATTACATGGCTAAGTCCCCTCGCACTATCAGCAAGCAGAACTGGGGAACAGTGTGAATATCGCCTGTTTTCAGGCGATATTCACACTGTTCTCCAAGGTTTCTATCGCTTTGGAGATTAGCATTGCTGATTGCACGCTAACTCCGCGATAGAAACCGGCGATGCCTGGCGATAATTATCCAAGCGCTAATTGCGCTTTGCGATAATTATTGCCAGGCATTGCTAATATGCCCCTTGATTCTCTAAAAATAGAACGGAAAAGTGGTCAGCGTGAGGACCAACAAAGTGGCAACAATGCAACAGTCATGTCCTCTACGTCAGCGTCGGACTTAAACTCGGCTGTGGAGAGCGAGTTGGAAACAGACCAAAGTAGATTATCGGCACGATTGGGGTTTCAAAAATTTTCCCTGGCGGAGGAAGTCAATTGTCTGAGACAAGACAGAAGGCAAACACTACATCCGCGCAAACAAACCTCACAACAAAACAAAGACATAACCAAAAGCGGAGGGAAAGGCGCAAATGTGTCCAAAGGTACCAATACCAAAAAAGCGCAGAACAACAAAAAATGGAAAAGGAGACAAATCGAACACAAAACAACATTCGAAATACAGTGGTGAATTTGTCGTCAGTAAACCTAACAAAAGCTGAAACTCAACTCCTGGAATTGGGGAACTCATATTGCCCTGAAAGCAATTTTGATTATGCCCAGACCAGGATTAATGTCTACAAATTTATCAGAAAATTGAAATTAAAAAAACATCATCTTGTTAATCAAACAACGAATCCTGCGAAAACCAACACAAATGAGCAGGGCTCCTCCTATGAACTCACAGCAGGCGATGCGGACATATTGCTAAACCTACAACTAGAACATGAGAGTACAAATGATGAGGTAATATGTGGCAGCCCAACGGGCATAACGTTTGGTACAATACGGACAAATTTCAAGCCAAAATCACTATTTCAACCTTTGGCACCAAGGGACTCCCTAGACATCTTTGGAGAATTAGTCACCACGGAAATAAAGAAATTGAAACATCAAACAGCGAGATCACAGACTAAATATCATTGTCAACGAGATGCATACAACCAATTGATAAAAAAACTACAAAAAAATGAGCAAATCGTGATCAGGAACTCCGATAAAGGGGGCAATATAGTTATATGGCCACGCCAGGAATATTTGAATGAGGCAAATCAACAGTTGGATGATGGCAATTGTTACAAGAAAAGCAATATTCAAACTGCTCGAGCTTCCTGGAAGGTTATTACTCAAAACTAAGTGATTAGCGAAGTGCAGGACTACTCAGTATGGAAGAGTTTAAGTTCCTTAAAAATGAATACCCAGTGATGCCGGTGATTTATTTTATCCCCAAACTTCACAAAAATGCAAGGACACCACCGGGGAGGCCCATAATCTCGGCAAGGGCAAGTCTATTGGAAAATACATCTAAGTACATAGACTTCTTCTAACAAGACTTTGTCCAACAATTACCATCCTTTGTCCGAGACACAGGGGACTTTTTAAGACAATTGAATACTTGCCAGTGGCAACCTGACTATCTTTTGATGTGCCTTGATGTCATGTCCTTGTACACCAGTATTCATCACAAAGACGGAATTAAGGCCATTGAACATTACTTAAACTCCAGACCATTACATCTTCTTCACCATAACAAAATGTTAATTGCAATGACTATGTACTGTCTTGAGAATAATTACTTTTTGTTTCAGAACCAGGTACTACATCAAGTAAGAGGGGTAGCTATGGGGGTGTGTTTTTCCCCTAGCTACTCGTGCCTCCACATGGGATGGTGGGAGGAGATGGTTCTGAAAAGAATGCATATAGGAACAGTTGATAGCCATGTTAAAACTTGGTTACGCTATATAGATGATTTATTTGTGATATGGCAGGGAACCGAGGCTATGGCTCGAGAATTTGTGGAAGAACTCAATAACAATAACATCAATTTGCACTTTACTGCCACCATAAGTAGCCAACAAGTATGTTTTTTAGATGTTGAAGTCTATATAAAGGATCAGAAAATTGAAACTAGACTTCACCGTAAGCCTACAGCAGGCAACAGCACATTACATGCAACTAGTCATCACCCTCAGCATTTGATAAACCGCATCCCCTATGGGGAAATGCTGAGGATTCGTCGAATTTGCAGTAATGATATAGATTTGCGGATTGCCCAAAATTCTAGCAAAGTAAGATTCATGGAGAGAGGCTACAAAGAAAGTACAATTGATACAGCTATCAAAAAAGCAAACAAGCTAGACAGACTAGAAATGCTTTGTAAAACAACATCTGAACTGACCCTAGAACATGGAAAGGATGAAACTGAGTTACCAACTAGGTTGATTTTGACAAACAATAGACAACAAAGCACTCTAAGTAAAATATTCCATAAGAATTGGCCAGTCATACGTAGCAACCCTATTATTGGCAAAAAACTTCCAAAGAATCCGCTTATTACATTTAGAAAATCTAAATCCATGCGTGATTCACTAGTAAGCAGTAGTCCGGAGGTTAAACCTACTACCAATTGGTTAATAGCACGTAAGGAATTTGTTAAATGTAATAATTGTCAAGCATGCAGTTACGGGATCAACAGAACCACTTACTACATTCCTTTCAGGGATGATCCCATCAAGATCACCAAATTCCTAACCTGTCGCACAGAATACGTGGTGTATGTATTGGAATGCTCTTGTGGGTTGCAGTATGTGGGCAGTACCAAACTTCAGGCCCACAAGAGAATACTGCAACACATGAGAGCAATCTCCAATTCTGACCAAACCTACCCGGTCGCTAGACACTTCAAGGAAAGACATGCAAACAACTTAGAGGATTTTAAATACTTCTTGATAGACTGCATCCCACCATTAAGAAGAGGAGGTAATCGTGAGGCTAAACTCCAACGTCTAGAAACCAAATACATCTTGGAACTAGACACTAAAACCCCCAATGGACATAAATCTAGCGAGGATTTTTATACATGTTTATAAACAGGTCCGGACGGATTGAAACATGATATTATCCTAATAATGTAGAACATGAATTCAAACATATTGTGTTAAAAATCAATTTGATAGCTGCTGCTTTCAGCATTTATGCTGTATAAATTTGCACATGTTTTTAATTTTGCACTATTTTTGCACAACTGTTGAACATGTTGTTCATTTGTTATTCACATTTTGCACACTTGAAGCACTTAGCACTTTAAAGGAATGGGATAGATACAATACAAGTCTACATAGACCGGTATTAGGTATAGAAATCGTATGGATTCAGAAACAGTTAATAGATCCACACACACACCACAAATATAAGATGGTATTTAAAGTACATTCAAGGTAACCAATAAATTGGTAAATGTGGATTAATTTTGTATTTTACAGATTAAATAATTTGTCACAATATAGGAATGTGGATGCACTATGGTACCAAACATAAAGGATTTTAACCATAAAAAGTTCTTTCAACATTCTGAACAATTCATTGTATTTTACATGGATTTGTATTTTTTAAATATTTAAACTATTATTTAAATATTTATTGTGATGAAAAGATTTTATATCATGTCTTACCAATGATGTGTATATATTTATCTATTTATTGCTGTTTTGTACAGATACTTGACGATTTCTGCAAGTCTTTCTTCCCATTTTATGGTTAAGCAGTAATCACGTGTTTTATGCACTAGCACTTTAAAAATGGAATAGTTACTCCCAGAGCGCGTCATGTGATCAAGGCCGCTGTACGGCCGAAACGCGTCATGGCGATTGTGGTGGATTGAAGGCTATCAATAAAAACACCTATTGAGCACGGAAATTGGGTTCGCGCTTTGTTCTTTCCCGCGGAAGGGAAGTTGATGAATGCGGCATTGAAGGAGATATATATATATATATATATATATATATATATATATATTTATATATATATATATATATATATATATCTCAACAACACTGGTTCGTCCCAAATTATCACCGGACAAACTCTGACCCTCCACAGGGTAATGAACAATTTCATTTATTTTCTGGCATGGCTGTGTGTATAACTTTTTAAACTGCAGTGAATGTTACTTCTACACTTCTTCCTGTGACAAGACTAAAAGTCAACTGTGCTACTGCAAAAATAGTGTGCCAATCATTGAATCCATGGCATGTGTGGCAAAATCCAGTTAAGTGTGCCTATCACTGTTAAAACGTGAGCAATTTGTTAATAGCATTGCTAATCATTGAGAAGCACACATATTCAGTGCATAGATTGCTGTGCATTCATTTGGTGCCCAGCAGATGTCGCTATTAAAGAAATGCACTCTACGATACAATGGATGAACTGTCTTTCGTCTTGTGAGGAACTCAGCGTGCCCAGCAGGTGGCGTTATGAAATAAATGCACTCTGTGATACAACGGATGAACTTTTATCATGTGAGAAACTCAGCGTGAAGATCCAGTCACCAAAATGCTCTCCAGACGAGGTATTTTATGCGCAGCTTCTGTATCAATTACATACAATTTGGGGAAGCTGTTAGTGATGAGCATATCAATTAATGGCAACCGTAGTCAGGGAAGTACAGAATTACACCACATACCTCCACGGGTAAAACCCCATTCAAATTGTTTGAGGGTAGACACTACTGTAGAACATTCATGGGTCAAGGAGTATGAGTTTGGTTTGGGGAGAGACATTACCAAGAAAGACTGGGGTGTGAGAGAAGAGGAAAAAACTAGGAACAGAAAAGAATACTTTGATAAGAAAAAGGCCGTAGAAAAACAGGTGCGTGACTGGATCATGATTAAAAGTCCTGTAGGAAAGGAAGGAAATAGTAGATTCTCCAAACCCATAAAGGCTATTAAATATTTGACAATGCAGTCAGAAGTTAACTCAGGATCATCGAATATGGAACCTCAACAGTGTTGTTATATACAAGGGGAAATTAATTGATGAAAGTGACAGGGAAGAAGAAGAACCTGATCAAAAAGAGGGGGCTTATAAGTGTGTTATAAGAAGAAAATCGCACAGAGCAGTACAAATTCCAGAATAATTGAAGGATCATGTTAAGTGATATTTCCTCTCTTCATTATTTGGTTAACTATATGTTTAGATGCTGAAGGATTTTAGTAATGTAGAATTGTATAAATCAATTGTATATATCTGTTTTATTTCTATTTGCTTTGTTAAGGGAAGGAGGTGTGTAGCAGCTGTGAACTTAGAGTAATGGAATGTAATGCATGTCATACAGAAGATCAAGATTTCATATAGAATGGTGGGGACAGAAATGTAGAAGAAAGCTGGGAGGTGGTGAGGATGGTAGGATGGGATCTTCTTCTGTGAATAAATACCTTATTTCAGTCCTTGCAGTCCTTGCATCCTACATACCATTTGATGCTACAGAGGTCTTTGCCGTAGTGTGGGCCTAGCATAAATTCTGCCCATACTTGTTTGGAATAAAGTTTGTGTTGCAAATGGATCATAAGCCATTGAAAAGGTTATGGCTATGAAGGAAGAGAATGCCAAGTTGTTGAGAAGATCTATTTCTTTGCAAGCTTTAGACTTTGTGGTGGAGCACAGAGCCAGATTGAGCCATGGGAACGCCAATGGACTTCCTGCTGGCTTTACGGATCTGGCCACCCACCCTCTCCACATTCGGAGTTGGTTCAGGGGTGATCTGATCTGGGAGTGGCATCTTTTGCGATGCAAAAGTCCTGTGCAATGGACATGCATCCCTGCCCTGAGTGCCATACTGTACTGATTTCTGGATCCCTAATGCTGATTTTGGTTGTGATAGGCAATCACGGATCATGGATGTGCGCCATGACATAGGTCTGCCTCATTACCTGCGGTCTTGTTGGACCAGGAGAGATGTCCAAAGTGCTACCCTCATAGTGGTGGAAGGCTACTGCTTTCACCAGGAGATAAGCAGCACAAGCTCAGTGGTGGCTACATGCCGTGTAGTGATCAATAGGAGTGAACAGGTCCTTTTTAATCCGTGTCATTTGAGTGAGGACTACAGGCTCACTCATTTTTAAAGTTTTGCTGCTGTATGCTAACTCACCCTTGGCCTACATCGGTTTGTTTTGAAGTGCTGTGCAGCGTAAAAGTGGTGTAACTACGCTGGCTGCATGTGCGCCTAGGAAAGGTACAATACTAGGTTAATGTAGTGCTGTGCAGTGCATGCATGGTGAATGCATGTGCTGGATATATGTGTGCCTATGAGTGGTATAATGCATGAAGGATGTAGTACTGTGCAGCGTGTGCATGGTGAATGCATGTACTGGGTGTATGTGTGCCTATGAGTGGTACACTACATGAAGGTAACAGTTCTGTGAAGTGTGTGTAGCTGTATATATGCACTGGGAGTATGTGTGCCTGTGGGTGAAACAATGCATGAAGGGTCCTGGGTTCCATTTTGGGAGACCCAGGCCTGCATGGTGAAACATGGAGGGGTGGCAGAAAGATCCCCCAAACAGATGTATGCATTGTTGCATTCCTGTAAGTTGGGTGGGACACACACTGGAGAGGGAGAGCCAGGCTTCACCTATACACTTCAATGGGTGCTCGTTGGTTAAATGAGAGGTCACAAAGAAGGGGCCTGGACATATCTCAGGAAAGAGATGGGGCTGATAAGAGAATCATAAAGTGTGCTGGGGGCCCTGGGTTAGCCTTTTGATGAACATTTCACTGTAACTGACATTCTGGTGTGTCCTAGTCCCGTCTTAGTCTGTGTTGTGGGACTATCAGCTTTGGAGTCACTTAGACACTTCAAAAGAAGCAGACCCCCAACATAAAACTTCAAAGACTCAGAACCTAAATCACATTTGGTGTTTGGAAATGGACTATGAGATGAGGAGTTTGAGACCCCAGAAATTGTCATCTGCCAAGCAGCCAGACAGGCTATATGAGAGCTGAAAGCTCTGCAAGACTTCTGCCTGTGACCAGGACTGGGGGCCAAGGCCTGCTAGTCTTCCTGCTGGGTGAGGGGACATCACTCAGAGAATCCAAGATCACCTGCCCTGTAGGCTGGAGCACAAGCTCTTGCCTTCTTGCTAAGACCAGTGTTCCCTGTGAGGAAGAGGGGCTCATTGGAGGGAGCAATGCCTAGTGGGTAGCTCTGTCCAGAAGGACTCCCTCTGCGAGGTGTGAGGAAATGGCTGCTGCACCAATCAGATTGCTGCCCATGAGCAGGACAAAGTCAGTGACCCCCATATGCCAGAAGGGGTCACCATGAAGTGAGCTGTGTGCCACGCTTCGCCGATGGGCCAGAGCCCGTGCGTAGTGGTGAGTCGGCAACCCTGTGGAAAAGACTGCAGTGCGGTAAGGGCCATAGCCTTGTGCAGTAGTGGGCCCAACCCCGTATGCCAGGAGGGGACACCATTGAGGATTTCATTGTGCCAATTGGGCAGTAGCCCGTGTGCTGTGAGATACGGCGACCCCGTATGCCAAAGAGGGTCACTGAGAGCATCACGAACTGTGACCTAGTCTGCCATCATCCGCCAGAGAAAAATGGACACCGTGGGAACACCTGTACATCATCACCCAGGCGAAGCACACACAACAGGATTATCGGAACCACTTACCACGCAGGAGGAGCCACAGAGAACCTCAGGTCTCTTCTGGAGTGCAACCAGCTAGTGAGTGGCTCAGCACCCGCTGTGTGCAGCCGCTTGGGCGGCGTGCAGCATGCTCACCTGAACTCAGCTGCTTTGAGTGCCCGTGGATGGGGCGCACTCAGGAACTACAGACTCTCCATGCCTGCCAATGTGGGTAAGACTGATTTCAGACCAGGGGAACTTGCTCCTAGTTAGCACAGAAGCACTGGGAGACTACTGACTTTAAATTAGATTCAAACTGGACTCTTGAGACGCGGACTGCTAGAGGGGCATGCCTTAGATGTTTCCAATAGTGAATGGGAAATAACCATGATTGCTAATGTGAGGAGGGAGTGTGACAGGGAATAGCCAGAGAAACACCACAGCCCCGAACTCAGTAGGGACTGTGTGATTGTTTGTGAATATAGTATCTTTCATTTATGTTGGTAAACGGTAGAAATAAAATACTTCTCTTTTTTCATAAAAGTGAGTATTTGGCTGGACAATAATTTCTTGCTGCTACTGTGCACATTTTGAGTTGTGAGCCTGTGTAGACTATCCTGTATCCACACCTCCCCTGAGGGAGCCTTGGACCGCTCGGAAACACATACACTGAAAGTCAAGAGCAGACGGGTACTTGGCCCAGTTACTCAGAATGCATAGTACTTAGGGCCCTGGAACATCAGGAGACAAAGGCCTCAACCCCCACGGTTGGACCCAGTAACCCCTGTTTGGCCTGTGGCCCACTGAAAGGAGTTCTGCCACCTAACAAAACAAGTTACCAATCAAACGTTATCACTTATTAAATGTAATAAGGTAACCCAATGTCATCTTAAGGGAGGGGTAGGCCACACAGTAGTGAAAAACGAATTTAGAAGTTTTTTACTATCAAGACTGCTAAAACTTAAAAGTACATGTACAAAGTTTTAATTACCCTGTACTCTGCTCTATGGGCTGTTTGGGGCCTACCTTAGTGGCAACTAATATGTAGTTAAAAGGTTTAGGCCTGGCAAAAGCGTTATTTCGCCTGGTCGAATTGGCAATTTAAAACAACACACAGGTTGCAATGGTAGGCCTAGGACATTTTTTTAACGGATACTTAAGTGGGTGGCCCAATAAGTGCTGTAGACTCACTCATAGCATTTAATTTACAGGCTCTGTGTTCATGTTTTACCACTTTACTAGGGTCTTATATGTCAATTTAATGTGTCAGTTGGGTGTAAGCCAATTTTACCATGTTTAAAGGAGTGAGCACAAGCACTTTTGCACTGGTTAGCAGTGGTAAAGTGCACAGAGCCCTAAAGCCAACAAAAGCAAATTTCAGCAAACAGAAGGGGCTAAGACAAAAGGTTTGGGGACAACCACACCAAAGGCTGTCAAGTCTAATACAGTGCTAAGAGGATCACTGATTGTCAGAAAATAAAACGTGTATGCCAAAATGTCTCATCACTTAGGGGTTTAAGTTATAGAACCCCCCACACCTCACTATGTTTCTGAATCGCTTCATCATGAAACAAGTAATGAACTGGAGTATCAGCAAACACTGACATTAAATTATTAGATAACTATCTAAAGAAACCACTGTCCATTACATGCAATTTCTTTAATGAGGAGACAAATATGTACAATCATAAATTTCAGTTACTTATGTATAAATGTGCCGCCTATATTTATAGTTGACAACCATATATATGCTGTGTAAGATTTCACAAATCTGGTCTGCCTAGAAAAGGTAAGCAGTTACAACAGCACATGTGCTAACTAAAATATCTTAGCTATATAGCCCTATGGGAATGTTAATGCAAGAAATATATCTGGAACTCACAGTATTCAGACAACTGTTCAGAGATTTCTGAGGGCTTCCTAACCAGTACCTTATTATGAGGCAATCATATCCATCCACATTGAATGCATCTTTCTATGTAACTTCCACTAAGAAAAGTCTGTATTAAAGACATGCTTCATCATGTTTGTGTAAACTTTATTCCTGCTGTCCTTCTTCGCCATATATTTCTGTGATTCTGCATGCCTTAAAAATCCCTTTCTATGGCCAATATACCAAGTGATAAATGTGACCTCTTCCTAAACCGACCATGGAGTCTGGGTCAGAATCCTATTACTACCCTATGGCGTCGAAAACTACAAAAGTATTCCTTTTCACTAGCATTTATACAATGATTCCTCTGACATGCATGTTGGCATCATCTAAGGGTCAAAGAATAATCTTCCATTAGAGCCACTCAAGTTAGATCCTCGCACTTAATGCGACACTGAAGTAATAACTGCACCACTACAACAGGTTATGTCTTAGGGGTGGGGTGCACCTCTCTCTTGGGGGGAACCTGAGAGACGCCCCAGGAAGAACTTTAAAGAAGAGCTACTCTGGGGTTTTACATGTCTGAAAGCCCTTCAGGAAAACCTGAAAGATAAACATTTCCTGTTCTAGCTTTCTCCCCAAGACTAGTCCAACACTCTATAATGTCTTCACAGAGTCTTTCGATTAGTGCTGGTGCTGTACGGTTGCTGGGGCTAGAATGCTCCCAGTACACACTATAAACAGTATTCATACCACATACAATCTCAGTAACTCCAAGTCAGCAGTACTGTTGTACACCAGAAGAATAACAACTACAGATCTGCTCTGAACACATCCAGGCTGGGGGAAAGTAGGATCTGCTTTTATGGTTACCCCACTTTTTGCCTGGTGCTAAGCTGTTATTGACTAGTCTGACTGGGATCCTGCTAATCTGGACCCCAGTCTATCTGCTTTCTCCCTCAAATTGTTGTGGTTAGTACCTAAGTACATCCCTGTTTGGATACTGGGGTA
Source organism: Calotriton arnoldi (assembly GCA_963921515.1). NCBI lineage: Eukaryota > Metazoa > Chordata > Amphibia > Caudata > Salamandridae > Calotriton > Calotriton arnoldi. The sequence continues at coordinate 2,519,594 of CAWUFW010001673.1, forward strand.
CCCTTATCAGTCACTAGTATATGGTACTAAGGTCCCCAGGACAAAGGTACCCCAGAGGTCCCCCAGGGGCTGAAGCATGCATTATGCCACCCATGGGAGACCATTCAAAATGCAACTACAGGCCTGCCATTGCAGCCTGTGTAAGCTGGTGCTAGCACCACTTACTAAAGATATAGGGGGCATATTATCAAGGGGCCGCGATAAAATTATCGAAAACCGAATTTGGCTAAAACCGCGGTTTTCGCCAAAAACTAACGTCTGCAAAAATGCAGACTTACCTATACCTAACAATGGGGGTGGATTATGCTGATACGACCACAGGGTCGTATCAGCAAGGTTATCGCCGTTTTCCATGGAACATCGCTGGAAAACCAGCGATGTTCCATGGAAAACACCGCTATCGCTGGGAAATTATCGCCATTGCGCTATGCGTTGTTAATACAGTGATAGCATGGCGATAATTGCCAGCAATAGCCGGCGATAAAAAAATCTTGCTAAGAGCGGCCAGCGATAATTATCGTTGCCGCTTGATGATATGCCCCCAGGTTTCCTATATCTAGGGTCACTGCACTTAAAACCTATCAGTCACCCTTATAGCAGGCCGTATCAATCCTGAAGGCAGGGTGCTTGGTTCGAAGTGTGAGGGTGCCCCTACATGAGCAGGACACCCCTACAGCCTATGGAGTCCATTCTCCCGGGTTGTAAGTGAAGCAGCCATATACTACATAGAGGGGCACCGCAAAATTACGTGATGACCATCTCGAAATTGGCTGCAACGAATCCTATCATGTTTGGTATCAAACATGTTGGAATCATACCCCGACACCGTAAACATTGCGGGAGGTATGATTACAAGCACTGGAAGAGCCCGCCGTTAGGCTCTCAGTGTTACCGTTGCCAACCTTCTAGACCCGGACAGCACGAAATGGTTGTTGACGACCAGAGATACGATTCTGCCCTCCTGCTGCTGAGCCAAGCTCAAGCAGGGGAAGGCAGAACAATAGGCATCCTGTCCCAGGGAAGTGTGACCACCTCCCAAACAGGATTTAGTGTATTGGGACCGGGTGGGTGAGCTTGGACAAAGGACATGGGAGTAGCCTCCCCTCTGTCCAGACCCTCCCCTGGGAGGGTCACCTGAATCGTCCCAACCCTTTCTTTAGGGTACTGAAGGGCTTACCTGGATGTAGGTCCCTAGATTCGTCGTGGGACAAGATTCAGATCAGTCATCACTTTTTCTTCTACCGTCTGGGCACTCTGGACTTCGATGGACTTTGTTTGGGCTCGACTTCATCTCCCTTCCAGTCTACTGCATCGTCTGTGCCTGTGCACCATACAGGAACCTTCCAAGGCCTGTGGGCATCAAAGACACCTGAAGGAATCTCCCTTGAAGTGAAGGAGTCACTTCCCTGCATTCTTAGGCACCGCAACTAAGTCGACTGGTCTGCTGATCCTGAGCTCCTCCAGACTCCGTAAGGTTTTGCAACACAGGTGGTGGTTCTTTACAGCTCCCGAGGCCTGTCCGGCCCTCTCACCAAGTTTGAAGCCAGTATCCCTCGTGGGCGCTGAAATAACCGAACCCCTGTGCACTGCGTCAACTTGCAGTTGCAAAGGCTTGTTGGCTTCCTTCCAAGAAAATCTTCGGGCTCCAAGTAGCCCCAACCTCGAGCACCTCCAGTGACCAGAATCTTCAGCCCCACCGCATCGTTTGCATCGTGCCCTGCATCTTTTGGTGAGCTGCTTGAGGTCCTCTCATGACTTTAGTGCCTCTGGGTCCATTTGAGGGTCACCTTTGCTTCTTTTGGGCTCCCCTGATTGCTCGGGCCTGCCCTGACTCCCCAGCTTGTGGTGAGTCCCCTGGACCTTGCTGGTCCTGATATTGCACCTTCTTCGACTTCTGCGTGGGTTGCCTTTGCAAGGCTTGTTGGTGCTCCTGCCAGACATGGACCCCTCAGCACTCGACATCCGATGTGGGACAGCACATGCATGGCTCCTGGTCTTCCTTAGCGTTGCCTGGTCCTCACAGCTGCAGAATCAAGGTCATCGTCATCTCTCCTGCAACACCCGACATCGGAGGGCATTCGTCTTCCAAGTCTCCTGGTCACTCCTGAGTGACATAGACTCTGTCCCCTCTGCTTGCAGGTGCCTCTCATCTAGAATCCACCTTCGGATTCCACCGGACACTTTCTCCTTCTTCAGCAGCGGCACTTTCCTTAAGTCCTCCATTGGGTTCGACTGCGGTTTCCGACACCACTTCACACCTATGCACCCGCCTTCCCTGGTGTAGGTAACGTGGGTACTAGGGTAGCCACGGGTGGGGTGGCTCTCCAATCTTTTGTCTTCCACAGGGTTTCTTCAGGGTCAACTGGGAAGGGTCCTTAATCTTTAAAAATCCAACCGTGACTTACACATAGACTTGTACTAGGCACACAGTTGTGTTCCCACACTGCCCACGCTCTCCGTGGGGTTCCTAGTCACTCACCTTGGGTGGTTCCTTGGTTCCCCAGCACTTCTACGTCTTCTCGACATTGTCTTGACCCGAGTCATGATTCTTATACCACTTTCTTGGTATATAGTTTGGTCCCCCCGGGGTCCACTGTGTATACTGTGCTATTTACTGTGTTTATTTGCAAAGTATTGTGTGCATTGTGTTTATCTCCGTGTAGGAGATATCTAAACAGTGTTAGAGAGTATTATATAATAAATACATATTTTTATAAATACCTTGTGTGGTTCTTTTTCATTTAATCTATACTGTAAGATTGCATTCTGGTAAAACAAGCTGCTTTACACTCCTTCTGGACTAAGCCTGAAGGTTGCTCTCCACAGCTACCACTTAGAGAGCTTTCTAAGGTTGTCTAAGACCTCCTAAATCACCATAAGGGTTGTCTGGACTGGTGCAGGGTGTCCACTTATATAAGTGTACATCATATACCAGGCCAGCTTCTCTCACAGGCGAACATATAGTTTGTGCTCTATGCACTCCTATCAGAGAACTTGCATAAATATGTCCTTACTGTAGACTTTACTGGTGCTACATGTTTATTTTTTATACAATTTTACCTCATCCTGTGGATCCCAGAAAGGGGTTATGCGGTTGCTGTTTTTGTGCACAAGCTTCTACGAGTAAAAAAGTCTGCTTACTGGACTGTAAAGTTACCTTGTATCAAGGAGTATTTAGGTGCGCTGTTGGTGTGGTGGCTATCACAGTGATTAATGCAGTGGGAATTAGGTTCCAGTAAACCTCTGGATCTGGAAATATCCGTATCCATCAGCACCTTCCCTACCCATCTATAATTTAGGAAAGAGCTGAAGGCACACCTCTTCAAAGAACACTACATCAGGATGTAATAACAGTCCACTTCCACTCACCTCTTCAATTACTTGTTGACTGTCTCTTTGCCTCTGGCACTGAACAGATCCCCACTACCTTAGGGCTTGCTATAACAATACCATATACATACATTCATACATACATTCATACATTCATACATACAGACATACAGTAAGGTAACTTGTCATCTAAGCTGACTTCCTGGTGTGTTTTGTTAGTATGATTCCCATAATAACAAAACCAGTTCTGAAAGTCCTTCTTCATACCAAGCTTTAACAAGCATTGAAAATGCAATAGGTCTCACCTTTGATTAAGTTAAAGCCATTTGTTTTGCTAATGGTATTGTATAGCAAAGCAAATGGCTTTAACTTAATGAAAGGCGAGACCTATTGCATTTTTAATGCTTGTTTCCTATTGCTATTAAGACAACAGATTTCAAAGGGTGAATTCTGTCACTCCGTCCCTCGGGGCTATTCATTAATGACTGAGTTCTCTTGTCTGGTTTGTGAAGGCGCATTGTAATACTTTGCAGACTATAATTTTCATTAATAACCAGAAGCATGTCTGTAGATTATTTTTGTAATTACTTCACATAAAAATGAATGTTGCGAATGATTACGCTTGTGTTTGTTTTCTATCGCAAGCCTTCGTGGTTAATGCCAGATGTTTGAAGTTCTTGACTTCAGCAGTTTATCTAATGCTCCGAGAGGGTTCCAACATCTTGGCCGACCTCAGGGAGTCGAGCTTATTAACCCACTCTGCCAACAACTAGCGTGCCACGAGGAAGGGAAGCCTTACAAATGTCATCCAGTTTCCTAATAACACTGGCGGGGATGGAGACATCATCAGGTTGTTTTAACATAACGCACATTTGTGGAAAAATGAAGAGCGTTCTGTATATTATAAAATACCTAATTAAACAATGTGTCTTGTTGTGATCAATAATACCGGCGGCAGCAGACACCTCCTGACTCCTCCCGCTCAGAGCGAACGTAGACATTTGATATGGGCATCTTTGCGTGTAAGAGGGGAAGGGGAAAAGTGTCGGAGCCGGTTGATAGTTTGGGGGTGGCGACGTGGGCAGCGCTGGGGGACAGATCGAGCACGCATGGGACAGTAGAGAGGGTTAGGGCAGAGGATATGCTGAGAGTAAACAGGTGGGAGAGAACAGCGAGTGGACGGGGCGAAGGGCAGGACAAGGATTGTGAGGTCAGGAGGAGAAGAAAAATAATGTTTGTAGGGAATGAGGGCGGACGGACAGGAAGCGAGAAAAGTTGGTTGGAAAAGATCGGGAGAGCCGCAGGAAGGAGTGAGAGTGGCCGGAGCGAGGGACTGTGGAGGAGGATCAGAGAGTCACGGGGTGAGCGTGGAGAGGAAGGGTGAAACAGATGGCCGGCTTGCAAACTTTGCCTGGCTGCATGCACAGCGGCGGGCACAGGCAGGGCAGCGCGGCGCTTCACATGCAGAGACCCACACAGACCCCCACCCTCCCTCCGTGGCGAGCAGTGCAGCCCCCCTTACCTGCTGGGACATCCTGAAGAGCAGGTTGGCCTCACCGGACTGCCATATGCCCATGAAGGCGGGCTCGCTGCTGGGCGTCCTGGTGCCGTACTGCATGGGGCTGCCGGTCCTGGGAGGACTGGCTTCACGAGCGCATGGCAGTGTGCGCTGTGCCAGAAACAAAGATGGCGTCGGCCTGTCCACATGGGCCGTCCTAAAAGTGGACAAGGCGGTAACTGAGAAGCCCGCTTTCCAATCACGTGCCATCATTTAACATAAACGATGACGCGAGCCAATGGAAAGAGGGGCGGGGCTTCAAGTATACTTCTGGAATCGTATCGATTCCAAAGGCCCTCGCATGGCGAGAGCAGCGCATGCGCGCTGCTAACGTCAGGCGAGACCTAAAAGGTGACACTTGGTCCAGCGCCACTGTGTACATCACCCCCGTAGCACCTTTATACCAATGAACCAGTCGCAAAGGTGGCAGCTCTCCGTGTACTTGTTTTACCCTCTGATATTTCATCTTTCCTGCTGTTCTAAAACAGCACGTCGATGCCAAGGAAGGTCGAATACACGAAAAAAAAATTGAGAAGAAAATTAAAAAATAAGAAAGGCACAAGTAGGAGAAAAGTGAAAGAACATGCAAACACAGAGAAAAGAAGAGAATGAAAGAAAGTGCATAAAGATGCTGGGATACAAAATGGTCAGAGAAAAGGAAAGAAATGGGGAGACTGTATAACGGAATGGAAAATGACAGAAAACACACTAAGGTTGAAAGGTGTGAGGAGATAGAAGAATGCCGGAGAACTAGACACGTGGAACAGAAAATAACAGAATAAATAAAAAATGAAAAAAAGAGAAGTCAGCAACAAATGAAAATAAAGGGGAGAACTAAATGAAAGGAGAGACTACCCATGAAAACGAACACATTATAAAACTTGCAAAAAATCGCGTTGGCTCTCCGTATTGCCAGTTAAGATGTGGGTAAGATACCACCTGGTAGAGAGCCGTGCGTAATTTTCAGGCCATCAGTTTCAAACCCCTTGACATTGTTCAGTGAGTTAATATACCGACTGCGGAGAGCTGTGCATGTCCTAAAGGTCCGAGGTTCAATTCTAAGTTAGAAGGCAAGTAAATGCATTACGGCAGAGGTCTGCAAGTACCCTGCAGGTGACACTTTATCTACCAAGTGACAAAACTGAGTTGCCCAACCCACCTACTGCAGAGAATTATGTGTAAATATTGGCCAAAGATTCCATACATCGTGAGATAGAAGTGAGTTGTGCACTTACTGCACTGATAGTATAACCTTCATGTCACAAGTACCAGTCCTTGTGAGGTAGGCCCCGCGTGGTCTATATCAGCAGTGCCCTACAGATGTAATGAGGAAAATAAAAAATAGAAAACACAAAGAAAATGAAACATTTACTCCTAAAATGCACCATAACACTCAGACAGCCTGGCATCTGAGCTAGGAGGCTTTCGGGAAGGGTGGGTGGGGGGTGGTTGGGGGAAGAAGCAAAGCGCGGTTGATTTGTTGATGCATTTTCATGTAGTGCCTAAAATGATGTTGGGCTATTATCGTAATGTCTATGTCAAACGAGCTCAGTCTCCCTTTTAAGAGTTTTTTTTACGTCAAGTCCTACTTACCTTTTAGCTGCAATACAAATATGCATTATGAAGTAAACAAAAACAGAATGCTTGCTGTTTTTCACAAAGAATATCTTTTTTAATGTCCGCAGTAGATTTATTTACATCTAATTCATGCACTTGCCCTGGTCGTCTCAATTGTCAATTCCAGTCTGTCAGATTACAGAATCGTCCAATGCATCTTTGTGTGGAGACCCGCCCTCTTCGTGGCGCGTGCATGGACACGGATCAGTTTCCTGCCCTCGTGAGATGCTGAAGCCCCGCCTAATTAATGCCCTCACAAATGCAGAGAGCTGGAAGGGGCCGTGCATCCATCTGTGCTTTGCAACCAAGTTTGTCTCGCGACTGTTAAATGCCGAATATTCGGGTTTGACTTTACTCTTGGATTCAGAGGAAGGGAAAGAATATATTTGTCACAGGATCTGGACAAAGAACTCAAAAATACATCACAGCAACGGAATGTATATTCCACAGTTTTTACGTGCAATTGCTTATTTAGTTGTTGCTCATGAGTCTGGATTCAAGCGAGAGGGTGCCAAGATGGCAAAGTCAATTGAAAGAGTAAGTGGGAAACTATCACCCCCTCTTCCAACTCTTGGAAGGTGTCCTTTACCCCCTCCAAATTGTACTTCTCTCCCTTTCTTGCTCCTTCCACGAGTTGTGTGCTGGTAACACAGCGAGAGGAGGATGAACGTGCACTCCTTGCCTGCTACTGTTGGGTTTGAGATATGCTAGAATGCAACATTTGACCAAAGAGGAGAATTATTGGATGGTCTACAGTGCTGGCACGTGGCATGATGCTGTGTTCTGATAGAAATTGGGTGTAGAGCGTGGATGCAAAGTGGCACCCTTTTAAGTGTGTGCATGGAAATGTTCTGCTTGACTATTTGTGTGGGGCCAGCAGGGTGTGATCTTCTGCAAAGATTTTGCCAAGGATTGGGAACAAACAATACAATGACACCTCAACTGACTTAGAGAATGGCTGGGTAAGAGGTGGGTATCATTTGTAGTCATCATTGAGGAGAAGGTGGTGGTCACTTGATGGGTCAATCAATCAATCAGGGTTTGTAAAGTGAGGTACTCACCCATGAGGGTCTCAAGGCGCTGTGGGGAGAACGGGGTGGCGCAGCAGATAAGTCTAATTGTTGAGTTCAGTCAAAGAGCCAGGTCTTCTTGAGGTCCTTCCTGAACAGTATTAGCTAGGGTGATTTCCTGAGGTGGATGGGCAGGGTGTTCCATGTCTTGGAGGCAAGGTAGGAGAAGGACATTCCTCCGGTTCTGGTTTTGTTGATTTGTGGGACGATAGCCAGGGAAAGCTGGGCGGAGAGAAGGTGACTGTTGGGTCGTGGAATATGAGGCGGTTGTGAGAAGTTGGCCTGGTATATGCTGTCCACTATTTATAGTGGGCACCTTGCACCAGTCCAAACAACCCCTTATTGGAGATAGGTTAAAGACAACCTTATTGAAAGCTATCCTAGTGGTAGCTATGGAGAGCAGCCTTCAGGCTAAGTCTTGAAGGAATGTAAAGCAGCTTGTTTTACCAGTCTATAATCTCTAGAGTCAGGGCTTTAAGTGGGAAAAAAAACACTGGGGGTGCTCTAAAAGGGGCGTGGCAAATCTCTTCAAGGGGTGTGGCCTATCCGAGTAGGGGCGTGGTCTAAATCAAGATAACTAGCATTGTGTGCTTAAGAAAATCATGAAGTCGCTTCCTTTCCATGAGTCAAAACGTCCACTAGACAAAACACCATCTCTCTCTACTAAGAACATTAATCCCTGGAGTTATCATGACATTTTTATTGTTGCCGAAAATTGTTGGAGGCCAGGAAGGAGACAGCAAGTGCTTTTAAAACCATATTATACTTGCAAACACGACGCCCCCACCTGAAGTCAGTGCCACCCGTGGTCCGTGCAGGTAACAGCGGTGGAGCCGGGTAAGGGGGTTTCGAAGGATGATGCTGAAGGAAAATTGATTATTTAATTTTCCCTCGGCATCGTCCTTGAAATCCCCTTACCCGGCCCCTCTGCCCCACTGCTGTTAGCTGCACGGATCGCGGGTGGTCAGCGCCTGGTGCGGTCGCACTGCCCTAGAGCCACCCTGCTCAAGGGTCCTTTGACCTCAGTGACAGAGTCACTGTCACTCTATGGTGTGCTGCTTCATAGGCCTGCCTGCAAGACTGGAAGTGAACTTCAGGATAAATTGTGGCGGACAGGCCTTCAAGGTTAACCCACACATGCCACTGCTAGGGTCCACCTGCTGGTGCTAAGACACCAGGGCTTTTAAGATCTTGCGGGGCCTTCTATGGTCTAGCATGGGAATGTGCTCCCTCAGCGGGAGTGGTCTGGTGGACTGGTCATGAAGGCTGAACCTGGTTCTCCAGTTCCGAATTCAGCAGCTCTGACCATAGTGCCACATCCTCTCCCCCACTGAACACCATACTGCCCCACTGAGAGAAACTTGCACTGCACTGACCCGCTATAAACACCTGGATATGACTCAATTCAAATTACGCATTAGACAAGAGCAATATGCTGCCTAAAAAAAAATTAACATCCTAGAAAAAGCAAACACTCATAGAGAATGCAAGATTAAGTAAAGCACATGAAATGTAAGCAGGAACAACATGGTTACCTTTTTCTTTTTACACTCATTATTCAGAAATTAGTGAGTGCTTTTGCCTGAAAAGTTAAGGCCATGACTACAGGGCCCAGAAGGGACCCATTTCAATGCCCATTGCTTATATCTTTACAAAGAGAGACGAGAAAACAAAAGTAGCGCTTCACCTGCAAACACTGTAAAGTGGCGCTAATGTGTTTAGGTGTGAATAAATCAATCTGGCCACCTTGCAACCACTCTGTCTTGCTTTAGCTAGTTACTTTTCATATTTTGAATGTTTTAGTTCTCTCCAACCCAAGGCTGCACTTAGAAAATGAAAAAAGTCAGAAAAAGAGGACGTTTACAGCAAAAGTGTTTTTCTTTTTTTGGATCCATTTCACAGGGGAGCAAATAAACGAAAGGAGGAAAGAGAAGGTAATACCTGTTTCTAAAAGTCTCCCATTTCATCATCCCATGCTGGCACCACGACGACGTTGCTCCTGCGCTGAAAAAAGAGAAGGGAAATCCTGAGAGAAAATGGCTCTCTTAAAGGGTTTCCCTTCCTCCAACAACGCTCACCTGGCATGACATCATGCCGTCGACGTCATGCCGTGACCTCCACTACTCAGTGAGGAAACTGAGCTCTCACTGCAGTCCAGAAAAAAAAAAGAAAAAAAAAGAAAGGACTACCCTTGCCAGCCGCGAAAATAGAGCCCGATAGAGACCCGTTTCGAGGGCCCCAAAAAAAAAACTGCCGGTGCTCAGACCCGGACAGACCCGGCCCACTTAAAGCCCTGCCTAGAGTGATCAAATGAAAGAGCACCACACCAGGTATATATTCAAAATATATGTATTTATTGCTAAACACACCCCTCTAGTCTCTTTATGAGGCTAGAGTTCGAAGTACATAAGTTAGAAGTTATTTAAACACAGTAATAGCACAAATACACGTTTGGGCCCTAGGGGCGTACCAAACCATATACCAATAAAGTGGTATAAGAACCACGACTGAACTAGACACTAGGCCTAGAGCCTCTAGAAGTGCTTGGACCACAAGGAACCACCCCAGGTAGTGACACAGGTGACCCACGGGGGACGCGTGCAGTGTAAATACACAACCGCGATACGCCGTTGACTTCTATGGAGAAAGTCGTGATCGGGAAATTAGAGAAAAGGGACACTTAAAGGAGGACTTGGAGCAAACCCTTTGAGATCTAGGACTTTGAAGAGTCTCTACCCACTGGAGCACCGGAGTACTCGTGTTACCTCACCCAGGGAAGCCGGGTGCATAGGTGCCTTTCGGGGTCGGGTTTCGTCGTCGATTTGAATGGCGATCTGCTGCAAAGTGCTGCTGGCGACCAAGTGAAAAGTGTCCGGGTGGATCCAAGAGTGGATCGGAGTTCTGAAGAACCTGAAAGCAGAGGGGACAGAGTCTGGGTCACTAGCCAGTGACCAGGAAGGCGATAGACAGATGCCCACCGATGTCGAGTGCTTCAGGTGCGTTGACAGTCGTCTTGACTCTTCAGCCAGGAGGCGTTGTCGGCAACCAGGAGCAGGATTCGGGCTGGTACACAATGTCTGTCGAGTGCTGAGGTGTCGGCGACCGGATTGGACCCAACAAGCCTTGGCAACGGCAAGTCTCGATGCAGAGGAAGATTGTCGATGGTGCAGACCAGCAAGGTCTGGGGAACTCACCCAGCGAGGGTAAGTGAGGGCAGGCCTGGAGCAACCAGGATGCCAAGTTAGAAAAAGATTGGCCTTCGTTAAGGGCTACTAGCCAACAGGCTAGCGACCGCAAAGGAGCCTCAAGACGCCGCACGTGGATCTGGCTCACAGGACACTCGTGGAGTGGAGGCCAGTGATCTTCGGTGCAGTTGGTGCTAGAGGCTAGGGCTACTCGGAGCCCAAAGCACGACTTCGGGGAAGACCCAGAAGAGGATGCACTTGCAAATGTGCTCGGTGTCCAGGGGTCACGGTCTCAAGTCACCCACGATAGCCACGGGCCTCAGCTTTGCTGGAGACTCAGGGTAGCCTCGGGGAAGTCTGAAAATCCACCTCTGCGGCATTTGAAGTTACGCCTGAAATCACAAAATATCGTGAAGAAATGATGACCAGAATTCAAAAAGAGGAGGAGATTATTAAAAACGAAAGACATATAAATTTCAAAGAGACAAACAAGACTATGAACAAGGACAAATATTCACCTTTGGCAAAAAATATGGGGGCATATTAGCAAGGCGATTATCGCCACTTTAGCGGGACTTTTTCCCGCTAAAGCGGCGATAATATTATCGCCTTATCAACAAGCTGTCGCTAACTGCTGTTAGCGACAGCTTGTAGGCGATAGCGACCGGGTTGGGTGCCGCTTTGCATGCCAGCGATATTTATCGCTAATGGCATGCAAAGTAGGCGTTCCCCACCTAACAGCGACTGGAAACAGTCGCTGAGGTCGCTAACGCCTATCAGCGAGGCAGGGGCGGTGATTAGCGAACCAGCGCTAAACACGTTTAGCGCTAGTTTGCTAACACCTGGTCCCACCCTGACTTAGCCATGTAATCCAATGAGAGGTGGATTACATGGCTAAGTCCCCTCGCACTATCAGCAAGCAGAACTGGGGAACAGTGTGAATATCGCCTGTTTTCAGGCGATATTCACACTGTTCTCCAAGGTTTCTATCGCTTTGGAGATTAGCATTGCTGATTGCACGCTAACTCCGCGATAGAAACCGGCGATGCCTGGCGATAATTATCCAAGCGCTAATTGCGCTTTGCGATAATTATTGCCAGGCATTGCTAATATGCCCCTTGATTCTCTAAAAATAGAACGGAAAAGTGGTCAGCGTGAGGACCAACAAAGTGGCAACAATGCAACAGTCATGTCCTCTACGTCAGCGTCGGACTTAAACTCGGCTGTGGAGAGCGAGTTGGAAACAGACCAAAGTAGATTATCGGCACGATTGGGGTTTCAAAAATTTTCCCTGGCGGAGGAAGTCAATTGTCTGAGACAAGACAGAAGGCAAACACTACATCCGCGCAAACAAACCTCACAACAAAACAAAGACATAACCAAAAGCGGAGGGAAAGGCGCAAATGTGTCCAAAGGTACCAATACCAAAAAAGCGCAGAACAACAAAAAATGGAAAAGGAGACAAATCGGACACAAAACAACATTCGAAATACAGTGGTGAATTTGTCGTCAGTAAACCTAACAAAAGCTGAAACTCAACTCCTGGAATTGGGGAACTCATATTGCCCTGAAAGCAATTTTGATTATGCCCAGACCAGGATTAATGTCTACAAATTTATCAGAAAATTGAAATTAAAAAACATCATCTTGTTAATCAAACAACGAATCCTGCGAAAACCAACACAAATGAGCAGGGCTCCTCCTATGAACTCACAGCAGGCGATGCGGACATATTGCTAAACCTACAACTAGAACATGAGAGTACAAATGATGAGGTAATATGTGGCAGCCCAACGGGCATAACGTTTGGTACAATACGGACAAATTTCAAGCCAAAATCACTATTTCAACCTTTGGCACCAAGGGACTCCCTAGACATCTTTGGAGAATTAGTCACCACGGAAATAAAGAAATTGAAACATCAAACAGCGAGATCACAGACTAAATATCATTGTCAACGAGATGCATACAACCAATTGATAAAAAAACTACAAAAAAATGAGCAAATCGTGATCAGGAACTCCGATAAAGGGGGCAATATAGTTATATGGCCACGCCAGGAATATTTGAATGAGGCAAATCAACAGTTGGATGATGGTAATTGTTACAAGAAAAGCAATATTCAAACTGCTCGAGCTTCCTGGAAGGTTATTACTCAAAACTAAGTGATTAGCGAAGTGCAGGACTACTCAGTATGGAAGAGTTTAAGTTCCTTAAAAATGAATACCCAGTGATGCCGGTGATTTATTTTATCTCCAAACTTCACAAAAATGCAAGGACACCACCGGGGAGGCCCATAATCTCGGCAAGGGCAAGTCTATTGGAAAATACATCTAAGTACATAGACTTCTTCTAACAAGACTTTGTCCAACAATTACCATCCTTTGTCCGAGACACAGGGGACTTTTTAAGACAATTGAATACTTGCCAGTGGCAACCTGACTATCTTTTGATGTGCCTTGATGTCATGTCCTTGTACACCAGTATTCATCACAAAGACGGAATTAAGGCCATTGAACATTACTTAAACTCCAGACCATTACATCTTCTTCACCATAACAAAATGTTAATTGCAATGACTATGTACTGTCTTGAGAATAATTACTTTTTGTTTCAGAACCAGGTACTACATCAAGTAAGAGGGGTAGCTATGGGGGTGTGTTTTTCCCCTAGCTACTCGTGCCTCCACATGGGATGGTGGGAGGAGATGGTTCTGAAAAGAATGCATATAGGAACAGTTGATAGCCATGTTAAAACTTGGTTACGCTATATAGATGATTTATTTGTGATATGGCAGGGAACCGAGGCTATGGCTCGAGAATTTGTGGAAGAACTCAATAACAATAACATCAATTTGCACTTTACTGCCACCATAAGTAGCCAACAAGTATGTTTTTTAGATGTTGAAGTCTATATAAAGGATCAGAAAATTGAAACTAGACTTCACCGTAAGCCTACAGCAGGCAACAGCACATTACATGCAACTAGTCATCACCCTCAGCATTTGATAAACCGCATCCCCTATGGGGAAATGCTGAGGATTCGTCGAATTTGCAGTAATGATATAGATTTGCGGATTGCCCAAAATTCTAGCAAAGTAAGATTCATGGAGAGAGGCTACAAAGAAAGTACAATTGATACAGCTATCAAAAAAGCAAACAAGCTAGACAGACTAGAAATGCTTTGTAAAACAACATCTGAACTGACCCTAGAACATGGAAAGGATGAAACTGAGTTACCAACTAGGTTGATTTTGACAAACAATAGACAACAAAGCACTCTAAGTAAAATATTCCATAAGAATTGGCCAGTCATACGTAGCAACCCTATTATTGGCAAAAAACTTCCAAAGAATCCGCTTATTACATTTAGAAAATCTAAATCCATGCGTGATTCACTAGTAAGCAGTAGTCCGGAGGTTAAACCTACTACCAATTGGTTAATAGCACGTAAGGAATTTGTTAAATGTAATAATTGTCAAGCATGCAGTTACGGGATCAACAGAACCACTTACTACATTCCTTTCAGGGATGATCCCATCAAGATCACCAAATTCCTAACCTGTCGCACAGAATACGTGGTGTATGTATTGGAATGCTCTTGTGGGTTGCAGTATGTGGGCAGTACCAAACTTCAGGCCCACAAGAGAATACTGCAACACATGAGAGCAATCTCCAATTCTGACCAAACCTACCCGGTCGCTAGACACTTCAAGGAAAGACATGCAAACAACTTAGAGGATTTTAAATACTTCTTGATAGACTGCATCCCACCATTAAGAAGAGGAGGTAATCGTGAGGCTAAACTCCAACGTCTAGAAACCAAATACATCTTGGAACTAGACACTAAAACCCCCAATGGACATAAATCTAGCGAGGATTTTTATACATGTTTATAAACAGGTCCGGACGGATTGAAACATGATATTATCCTAATAATGTAGAACATGAATTCAAACATATTGTGTTAAAAATCAATTTGATAGCTGCTGCTTTCAGCATTTATGCTGTATAAATTTGCACATGTTTTTAATTTTGCACTATTTTTGCACAACTGTTGAACATGTTGTTCATTTGTTATTCACATTTTGCACACTTGAAGCACTTAGCACTTTAAAGGAATGGGATAGATACAATACAAGTCTACATAGACCGGTATTAGGTATAGAAATCGTATGGATTCAGAAACAGTTAATAGATCCACACACACACCACAAATATAAGATGGTATTTAAAGTACATTCAAGGTAACCAATAAATTGGTAAATGTGGATTAATTTTGTATTTTACAGATTAAATAATTTGTCACAATATAGGAATGTGGATGCACTATGGTACCAAACATAAAGGATTTTAACCATAAAAAGTTCTTTCAACATTCTGAACAATTCATTGTATTTTACATGGATTTGTATTTTTTAAATATTTAAACTATTATTTAAATATTTATTGTGATGAAAAGATTTTATATCATGTCTTACCAATGATGTGTATATATTTATCTATTTATTGCTGTTTTGTACAGATACTTGACGATTTCTGCAAGTCTTTCTTCCCATTTTATGGTTAAGCAGTAATCACGTGTTTTATGCACTAGCACTTTAAAAATGGAATAGTTACTCCCAGAGCGCGTCATGTGATCAAGGCCGCTGTACGGCCGAAACGCGTCATGGCGATTGTGGTGGATTGAAGGCTATCAATAAAAACACCTATTGAGCACGGAAATTGGGTTCGCGCTTTGTTCTTTCCCGCGGAAGGGAAGTTGATGAATGCGGCATTGAAGGAGATATATATATATATATATATATATATATATATATATATATATATATATATATATATATATATATCTCAACAACACTGGTTCGTCCCAAATTATCACCGGACAAACTCTGACCCTCCACAGGGTAATGAACAATTTCATTTATTTTCTGGCATGGCTGTGTGTATAACTTTTTAAACTGCAGTGAATGTTACTTCTACACTTCTTCCTGTGACAAGACTAAAAGTCAACTGTGCTACTGCAAAAATAGTGTGCCAATCATTGAATCCATGGCATGTGTGGCAAAATCCAGTTAAGTGTGCCTATCACTGTTAAAACGTGAGCAATTTGTTAATAGCATTGCTAATCATTGAGAAGCACACATATTCAGTGCATAGATTGCTGTGCATTCATTTGGTGCCCAGCAGATGTCGCTATTAAAGAAATGCACTCTACGATACAATGGATGAACTGTCTTTCGTCTTGTGAGGAACTCAGCGTGCCCAGCAGGTGGCGTTATGAAATAAATGCACTCTGTGATACAACGGATGAACTTTTATCATGTGAGAAACTCAGCGTGAAGATCCAGTCACCAAAATGCTCTCCAGACGAGGTATTTTATGCGCAGCTTCTGTATCAATTACATACAATTTGGGGAAGCTGTTAGTGATGAGCATATCAATTAATGGCAACCGTAGTCAGGGAAGTACAGAATTACACCACATACCTCCACGGGTAAAACCCCATTCAAATTGTTTGAGGGTAGACACTACTGTAGAACATTCATGGGTCAAGGAGTATGAGTTTGGTTTGGGGAGAGACATTACCAAGAAAGACTGGGGTGTGAGAGAAGAGGAAAAAACTAGGAACAGAAAAGAATACTTTGATAAGAAAAAGGCCGTAGAAAAACAGGTGCGTGACTGGATCATGATTAAAAGTCCTGTAGGAAAGGAAGGAAATAGTAGATTCTCCAAACCCATAAAGGCTATTAAATATTTGACAATGCAGTCAGAAGTTAACTCAGGATCATCGAATATGGAACCTCAACAGTGTTGTTATATACAAGGGGAAATTAATTGATGAAAGTGACAGGGAAGAAGAAGAACCTGATCAAAAAGAGGGGGCTTATAAGTGTGTTATAAGAAGAAAATCGCACAGAGCAGTACAAATTCCAGAATAATTGAAGGATCATGTTAAGTGATATTTCCTCTCTTCATTATTTGGTTAACTATATGTTTAGATGCTGAAGGATTTTAGTAATGTAGAATTGTATAAATCAATTGTATATATCTGTTTTATTTCTATTTGCTTTGTTAAGGGAAGGAGGTGTGTAGCAGCTGTGAACTTAGAGTAATGGAATGTAATGCATGTCATACAGAAGATCAAGATTTCATATAGAATGGTGGGGACAGAAATGTAGAAGAAAGCTGGGAGGTGGTGAGGATGGTAGGATGGGATCTTCTTCTGTGAATAAATACCTTATTTCAGTCCTTGCAGTCCTTGCATCCTACATACCATTTGATGCTACAGAGGTCTTTGCCGTAGTGTGGGCCTAGCATAAATTCTGCCCATACTTGTTTGGAATAAAGTTTGTGTTGCAAATGGATCATAAGCCATTGAAAAGGTTATGGCTATGAAGGAAGAGAATGCCAAGTTGTTGAGAAGATCTATTTCTTTGCAAGCTTTAGACTTTGTGGTGGAGCACAGAGCCAGATTGAGCCATGGGAACGCCAATGGACTTCCTGCTGGCTTTACGGATCTGGCCACCCACCCTCTCCACATTCGGAGTTGGTTCAGGGGTGATCTGATCTGGGAGTGGCATCTTTTGCGATGCAAAAGTCCTGTGCAATGGACATGCATCCCTGCCCTGAGTGCCATACTGTACTGATTTCTGGATCCCTAATGCTGATTTTGGTTGTGATAGGCAATCACGGATCATGGATGTGCGCCATGACATAGGTCTGCCTCATTACCTGCGGTCTTGTTGGACCAGGAGAGATGTCCAAAGTGCTACCCTCATAGTGGTGGAAGGCTACTGCTTTCACCAGGAGATAAGCAGCACAAGCTCAGTGGTGGCTACATGCCGTGTAGTGATCAATAGGAGTGAACAGGTCCTTTTTAATCCGTGTCATTTGAGTGAGGACTACAGGCTCACTCATTTTTAAAGTTTTGCTGCTGTATGCTAACTCACCCTTGGCCTACATCGGTTTGTTTTGAAGTGCTGTGCAGCGTAAAAGTGGTGTAACTACGCTGGCTGCATGTGCGCCTAGGAAAGGTACAATACTAGGTTAATGTAGTGCTGTGCAGTGCATGCATGGTGAATGCATGTGCTGGATATATGTGTGCCTATGAGTGGTATAATGCATGAAGGATGTAGTACTGTGCAGCGTGTGCATGGTGAATGCATGTACTGGGTGTATGTGTGCCTATGAGTGGTACACTACATGAAGGTAACAGTTCTGTGAAGTGTGTGTAGCTGTATATATGCACTGGGAGTATGTGTGCCTGTGGGTGAAACAATGCATGAAGGGTCCTGGGTTCCATTTTGGGAGACCCAGGCCTGCATGGTGAAACATGGAGGGGTGGCAGAAAGATCCCCCAAACAGATGTATGCATTGTTGCATTCCTGTAAGTTGGGTGGGACACACACTGGAGAGGGAGAGCCAGGCTTCACCTATACACTTCAATGGGTGCTCGTTGGTTAAATGAGAGGTCACAAAGAAGGGGCCTGGACATATCTCAGGAAAGAGATGGGGCTGATAAGAGAATCATAAAGTGTGCTGGGGGCCCTGGGTTAGCCTTTTGATGAACATTTCACTGTAACTGACATTCTGGTGTGTCCTAGTCCCGTCTTAGTCTGTGTTGTGGGACTATCAGCTTTGGAGTCACTTAGACACTTCAAAAGAAGCAGACCCCCAACATAAAACTTCAAAGACTCAGAACCTAAATCACATTTGGTGTTTGGAAATGGACTATGAGATGAGGAGTTTGAGACCCCAGAAATTGTCATCTGCCAAGCAGCCAGACAGGCTATATGAGAGCTGAAAGCTCTGCAAGACTTCTGCCTGTGACCAGGACTGGGGGCCAAGGCCTGCTAGTCTTCCTGCTGGGTGAGGGGACATCACTCAGAGAATCCAAGATCACCTGCCCTGTAGGCTGGAGCACAAGCTCTTGCCTTCTTGCTAAGACCAGTGTTCCCTGTGAGGAAGAGGGGCTCATTGGAGGGAGCAATGCCTAGTGGGTAGCTCTGTCCAGAAGGACTCCCTCTGCGAGGTGTGAGGAAATGGCTGCTGCACCAATCAGATTGCTGCCCATGAGCAGGACAAAGTCAGTGACCCCCATATGCCAGAAGGGGTCACCATGAAGTGAGCTGTGTGCCACGCTTCGCCGATGGGCCAGAGCCCGTGCGTAGTGGTGAGTCGGCAACCCTGTGGAAAAGACTGCAGTGCGGTAAGGGCCATAGCCTTGTGCAGTAGTGGGCCCAACCCCGTATGCCAGGAGGGGACACCATTGAGGATTTCATTGTGCCAATTGGGCAGTAGCCCGTGTGCTGTGAGATACGGCGACCCCGTATGCCAAAGAGGGTCACTGAGAGCATCACGAACTGTGACCTAGTCTGCCATCATCCGCCAGAGAAAAATGGACACCGTGGGAACACCTGTACATCATCACCCAGGCGAAGCACACACAACAGGATTATCGGAACCACTTACCACGCAGGAGGAGCCACAGAGAACCTCAGGTCTCTTCTGGAGTGCAACCAGCTAGTGAGTGGCTCAGCACCCGCTGTGTGCAGCCGCTTGGGCGGCGTGCAGCATGCTCACCTGAACTCAGCTGCTTTGAGTGCCCGTGGATGGGGCGCACTCAGGAACTACAGACTCTCCATGCCTGCCAATGTGGGTAAGACTGATTTCAGACCAGGGGAACTTGCTCCTAGTTAGCACAGAAGCACTGGGAGACTACTGACTTTAAATTAGATTCAAACTGGACTCTTGAGACGCGGACTGCTAGAGGGGCATGCCTTAGATGTTTCCAATAGTGAATGGGAAATAACCATGATTGCTAATGTGAGGAGGGAGTGTGACAGGGAATAGCCAGAGAAACACCACAGCCCCGAACTCAGTAGGGACTGTGTGATTGTTTGTGAATATAGTATCTTTCATTTATGTTGGTAAACGGTAGAAATAAAATACTTCTCTTTTTTCATAAAAGTGAGTATTTGGCTGGACAATAATTTCTTGCTGCTACTGTGCACATTTTGAGTTGTGAGCCTGTGTAGACTATCCTGTATCCACACCTCCCCTGAGGGAGCCTTGGACCGCTCGGAAACACATACACTGAAAGTCAAGAGCAGACGGGTACTTGGCCCAGTTACTCAGAATGCATAGTACTTAGGGCCCTGGAACATCAGGAGACAAAGGCCTCAACCCCCACGGTTGGACCCAGTAACCCCTGTTTGGCCTGTGGCCCACTGAAAGGAGTTCTGCCACCTAACAAAACAAGTTACCAATCAAACGTTATCACTTATTAAATGTAATAAGGTAACCCAATGTCATCTTAAGGGAGGGGTAGGCCACACAGTAGTGAAAAACGAATTTAGAAGTTTTTTACTATCAAGACTGCTAAAACTTAAAAGTACATGTACAAAGTTTTAATTACCCTGTACTCTGCTCTATGGGCTGTTTGGGGCCTACCTTAGTGGCAACTAATATGTAGTTAAAAGGTTTAGGCCTGGCAAAGCGTTATTTCGCCTGGTCGAATTGGCAATTTAAAACAACACACAGGTTGCAATGGTAGGCCTAGGACATTTTTTTAACGGATACTTAAGTGGGTGGCCCAATAAGTGCTGTAGACTCACTCATAGCATTTAATTTACAGGCTCTGTGTTCATGTTTTACCACTTTACTAGGGTCTTATATGTCAATTTAATGTGTCAGTTGGGTGTAAGCCAATTTTACCATGTTTAAAGGAGTGAGCACAAGCACTTTTGCACTGGTTAGCAGTGGTAAAGTGCACAGAGCCCTAAAGCCAACAAAAGCAAATTTCAGCAAACAGAAGGGGCTAAGACAAAAGGTTTGGGGACAACCACACCAAAGGCTGTCAAGTCTAATACAGTGCTAAGAGGATCACTGATTGTCAGAAAATAAAACGTGTATGCCAAAATGTCTCATCACTTAGGGGTTTAAGTTATAGAACCCCCCACACCTCACTATGTTTCTGAATCGCTTCATCATGAAACAAGTAATGAACTGGAGTATCAGCAAACACTGACATTAAATTATTAGATAACTATCTAAAGAAACCACTGTCCATTACATGCAATTTCTTTAATGAGGAGACAAATATGTACAATCATAAATTTCAGTTACTTATGTATAAATGTGCCGCCTATATTTATAGTTGACAACCATATATATGCTGTGTAAGATTTCACAAATCTGGTCTGCCTAGAAAAGGTAAGCAGTTACAACAGCACATGTGCTAACTAAAATATCTTAGCTATATAGCCCTATGGGAATGTTAATGCAAGAAATATATCTGGAACTCACAGTATTCAGACAACTGTTCAGAGATTTCTGAGGGCTTCCTAACCAGTACCTTATTATGAGGCAATCATATCCATCCACATTGAATGCATCTTTCTATGTAACTTCCACTAAGAAAAGTCTGTATTAAAGACATGCTTCATCATGTTTGTGTAAACTTTATTCCTGCTGTCCTTCTTCGCCATATATTTCTGTGATTCTGCATGCCTTAAAAATCCCTTTCTATGGCCAATATACCAAGTGATAAATGTGACCTCTTCCTAAACCGACCATGGAGTCTGGGTCAGAATCCTATTACTACCCTATGGCGTCGAAAACTACAAAAGTATTCCTTTTCACTAGCATTTATACAATGATTCCTCTGACATGCATGTTGGCATCATCTAAGGGTCAAAGAATAATCTTCCATTAGAGCCACTCAAGTTAGATCCTCGCACTTAATGCGACACTGAAGTAATAACTGCACCACTACAACAGGTTATGTCTTAGGGGTGGGGTGCACCTCTCTCTTGGGGGGAACCTGAGAGACGCCCCAGGAAGAACTTTAAAGAAGAGCTACTCTGGGGTTTTACATGTCTGAAAGCCCTTCAGGAAAACCTGAAAGATAAACATTTCCTGTTCTAGCTTTCTCCCCAAGACTAGTCCAACACTCTATAATGTCTTCACAGAGTCTTTCGATTAGTGCTGGTGCTGTACGGTTGCTGGGGCTAGAATGCTCCCAGTACACACTATAAACAGTATTCATACCACATACAATCTCAGTAACTCCAAGTCAGCAGTACTGTTGTACACCAGAAGAATAACAACTACAGATCTGCTCTGAACACATCCAGGCTGGGGGAAAGTAGGATCTGCTTTTATGGTTACCCCCACTTTTTGCCTGGTGCTAAGCTGTTATTGACTAGTCTGACTGGGATCCTGCTAATCTGGACCCCAGTCTATCTGCTTTCTCCCTCAAATTGTTGTGGTTAGTACCTAAGTACATCCCTGTTTGGATACTGGGGTACCCTTATCAGTCACTAGTATATGGTACTAAGGTCCCCAGGACAAAGGTACCCCAGAGGTCCCCCAGGGGCTGAAGCATGCATTATGCCACCCATGGGAGACCATTCAAAATGCAACTACAGGCCTGCCATTGCAGCCTGTGTAAGCTGGTGCTAGCACCACTTACTAAAGATATAGGGGGCATATTATCAAGGGGCCGCGATAAAATTATCGAAAACCGAATTTGGCTAAAACCGCGGTTTTCGCCAAAAACTAACGTCTGCAAAAATGCAGACTTACCTATACCTAACAATGGGGGTGGATTATGCTGATACGACCACAGGGTCGTATCAGCAAGGTTATCGCCGTTTTCCATGGAAAATCGCTGGAAAACCAGCGATGTTCCATGGAAAACACCGCTATCGCTGGGAAATTATCGCCATTGCGCTATGCGTTGTTAATACAGTGATAGCATGGCGATAATTGCCAGCAATAGCCGGCGATAAAAAAAATCTTGCTAAGAGCGGCCAGCGATAATTATCGTTGCCGCTTGATGATATGCCCCCAGGTTTCCTATATCTAGGGTCACTGCACTTAAAACCTATCAGTCACCCTTATAGCAGGCCGTATCAATCCTGAAGGCAGGGTGCTTGGTTCGAAGTGTGAGGGTGCCCCTACATGAGCAGGACACCCCTACAGCCTATGGAGTCCATTCTCCCGGGTTGTAAGTGAAGCAGCCATATACTACATAGAGGGGCACCGCAAAATTACGTGATGACCATCTCGAAATTGGCTGCAACGAATCCTATCATGTTTGGTATCAAACATGTTGGAATCATACCCCGACACCGTAAACATTGCGGGAGGTATGATTACAAGCACTGGAAGAGCCCGCCGTTAGGCTCTCAGTGTTACCGTTGCCAACCTTCTAGACCCGGACAGCACGAAATGGTTGTTGACGACCAGAGATACGATTCTGCCCTCCTGCTGCTGAGCCAAGCTCAAGCAGGGGAAGGCAGAACAATAGGCATCCTGTCCCAGGGAAGTGTGACCACCTCCCAAACAGGATTTAGTGTATTGGGACCGGGTGGGTGAGCTTGGACAAAGGACATGGGAGTAGCCTCCCCCTCTGTCCAGACCCTCCCCTGGGAGGGTCACCTGAATCGTCCCAACCCTTTCTTTAGGGTACTGAAGGGCTTACCTGGATGTAGGTCCCTAGATTCGTCGTGGGACAAGATTCAGATCAGTCATCACTTTTTCTTCTACCGTCTGGGCACTCTGGACTTCGATGGACTTTGTTTGGGCTCGACTTCATCTCCCTTCCAGTCTACTGCATCGTCTGTGCCTGTGCACCATACAGGAACCTTCCAAGGCCTGTGGGCATCAAAGACACCTGAAGGAATCTCCCTTGAAGTGAAGGAGTCACTTCCCTGCATTCTTAGGCACCGCAACTAAGTCGACTGGTCTGCTGATCCTGAGCTCCTCCAGACTCCGTAAGGTTTTGCAACACAGGTGGTGGTTCTTTACAGCTCCCGAGGCCTGTCCGGCCCTCTCACCAAGTTTGAAGCCAGTATCCCTCGTGGGCGCTGAAATAACCGAACCCCTGTGCACTGCGTCAACTTGCAGTTGCAAAGGCTTGTTGGCTTCCTTCCAAGAAAATCTTCGGGCTCCAAGTAGCCCCAACCTCGAGCACCTCCAGTGACCAGAATCTTCAGCCCCACCGCATCGTTTGCATCGTGCCCTGCATCTTTTGGTGAGCTGCTTGAGGTCCTCTCATGACTTTAGTGCCTCTGGGTCCATTTGAGGGTCACCTTTGCTTCTTTTGGGCTCCCCTGATTGCTCGGGCCTGCCCTGACTCCCCAGCTTGTGGTGAGTCCCCTGGACCTTGCTGGTCCTGATATTGCACCTTCTTTGACTTCTGCGTGGGTTGCCTTTGCAAGGCTTGTTGGTGCTCCTGCCAGACATGGACCCCTCAGCACTCGACATCCGATGTGGGACAGCACATGCATGGCTCCTGGTCTTCCTTAGCGTTGCCTGGTCCTCACAGCTGCAGAATCAAGGTCATCGTCATCTCTCCTGCAACACCCGACATCGGAGGGCATTCGTCTTCCAAGTCTCCTGGTCACTCCTGAGTGACATAGACTCTGTCCCCTCTGCTTGCAGGTGCCTCTCATCTAGAATCCACCTTCGGATTCCACCGGACACTTTCTCCTTCTTCAGCAGCGGCACTTTCCTTAAGTCCTCCATTGGGTTCGACTGCGGTTTCCGACACCACTTCACACCTATGCACCCGCCTTCCCTGGTGTAGGTAACGTGGGTACTAGGGTAGCCACGGGTGGGGTGGCTCTCCAATCTTTTGTCTTCCACAGGGTTTCTTCAGGGTCAACTGGGAAGGGTCCTTAATCTTTAAAAATCCAACCGTGACTTACACATAGACTTGTACTAGGCACACAGTTGTGTTCCCACACTGCCCACGCTCTCCGTGGGGTTCCTAGTCACTCACCTTGGGTGGTTCCTTGGTTCCCCAGCACTTCTACGTCTTCTCGACATTGTCTTGACCCGAGTCATGATTCTTATACCACTTTCTTGGTATATAGTTTGGTCCCCCCCCGGGGTCCACTGTGTATACTGTGCTATTTACTGTGTTTATTTGCAAAGTATTGTGTGCATTGTGTTTATCTCCGTGTAGGAGATATCTAAACGTGTTAGAGAGTATTATATAATAAATACATATTTTTATAAATACCTTGTGTGGTTCTTTTTCATTTAATCTATACTGTAAGATTGCATTCTGGTAAAACAAGCTGCTTTACACTCCTTCTGGACTAAGCCTGAAGGTTGCTCTCCACAGCTACCACTTAGAGAGCTTTCTAAGGTTGTCTAAGACCTCCTAAATCACCATAAGGGTTGTCTGGACTGGTGCAGGGTGTCCACTTATATAAGTGTACATCATATACCAGGCCAGCTTCTCTCACAGGCGAACATATAGTTTGTGCTCTATGCACTCCTATCAGAGAACTTGCATAAATATGTCCTTACTGTAGACTTTACTGGTGCTACATGTTTATTTTTTATACAATTTTACCTCATCCTGTGGATCCCAGAAAGGGGTTATGCGGTTGCTGTTTTTGTGCACAAGCTTCTACGAGTAAAAAAGTCTGCTTACTGGACTGTAAAGTTACCTTGTATCAAGGAGTATTTAGGTGCGCTGTTGGTGTGGTGGCTATCACAGTGATTAATGCAGTGGGAATTAGGTTCCAGTAAACCTCTGGATCTGGAAATATCCGTATCCATCAGCACCTTCCCTACCCATCTATAATTTAGGAAAGAGCTGAAGGCACACCTCTTCAAAGAACACTACATCAGGATGTAATAACAGTCCACTTCCACTCACCTCTTCAATTACTTGTTGACTGTCTCTTTGCCTCTGGCACTGAACAGATCCCCACTACCTTAGGGCTTGCTATAACAATACCATATACATACATTCATACATACATTCATACATTCATACATACAGACATACAGTAAGGTAACTTGTCATCTAAGCTGACTTCCTGGTGTGTTTTGTTAGTATGATTCCCATAATAACAAAACCAGTTCTGAAAGTCCTTCTTCATACCAAGCTTTAACAAGCATTGAAAATGCAATAGGTCTCACCTTTGATTAAGTTAAAGCCATTTGTTTTGCTAATGGTATTGTATAGCAAAGCAAATGGCTTTAACTTAATGAAAGGCGAGACCTATTGCATTTTTAATGCTTGTTTCCTATTGCTATTAAGACAACAGATTTCAAAGGGTGAATTCTGTCACTCCGTCCCTCGGGGCTATTCATTAATGACTGAGTTCTCTTGTCTGGTTTGTGAAGGCGCATTGTAATACTTTGCAGACTATAATTTTCATTAATAACCAGAAGCATGTCTGTAGATTATTTTTGTAATTACTTCACATAAAAATGAATGTTGCGAATGATTACGCTTGTGTTTGTTTTCTATCGCAAGCCTTCGTGGTTAATGCCAGATGTTTGAAGTTCTTGACTTCAGCAGTTTATCTAATGCTCCGAGAGGGTTCCAACATCTTGGCCGACCTCAGGGGAGTCGAGCTTATTAACCCACTCTGCCAACAACTAGCGTGCCACGAGGAAGGGAAGCCTTACAAATGTCATCCAGTTTCCTAATAACACTGGCGGGGATGGAGACATCATCAGGTTGTTTTAACATAACGCACATTTGTGGAAAAATGAAGAGCGTTCTGTATATTATAAAATACCTAATTAAACAATGTGTCTTGTTGTGATCAATAATACCGGCGGCAGCAGACACCTCCTGACTCCTCCCGCTCAGAGCGAACGTAGACATTTGATATGGGCATCTTTGCGTGTAAGAGGGGAAGGGGAAAAGTGTCGGAGCCGGTTGATAGTTTGGGGGTGGCGACGTGGGCAGCGCTGGGGGACAGATCGAGCACGCATGGGACAGTAGAGAGGGTTAGGGCAGAGGATATGCTGAGAGTAAACAGGTGGGAGAGAACAGCGAGTGGACGGGGCGAAGGGCAGGACAAGGATTGTGAGGTCAGGAGGAGAAGAAAAATAATGTTTGTAGGGAATGAGGGCGGACGGACAGGAAGCGAGAAAAGTTGGTTGGAAAAGATCGGGAGAGCCGCAGGAAGGAGTGAGAGTGGCCGGAGCGAGGGACTGTGGAGGAGGATCAGAGAGTCACGGGGTGAGCGTGGAGAGGAAGGGTGAAACAGATGGCCGGCTTGCAAACTTTGCCTGGCTGCATGCACAGCGGCGGGCACAGGCAGGGCAGCGCGGCGCTTCACATGCAGAGACCCACACAGACCCCCACCCTCCCTCCGTGGCGAGCAGTGCAGCCCCCTTACCTGCTGGGACATCCTGAAGAGCAGGTTGGCCTCACCGGACTGCCATATGCCCATGAAGGCGGGCTCGCTGCTGGGCGTCCTGGTGCCGTACTGCATGGGGCTGCCGGTCCTGGGAGGACTGGCTTCACGAGCGCATGGCAGTGTGCGCTGTGCCAGAAACAAAGATGGCGTCGGCCTGTCCACATGGGCCGTCCTAAAAGTGGACAAGGCGGTAACTGAGAAGCCCGCTTTCCAATCACGTGCCATCATTTAACATAAACGATGACGCGAGCCAATGGAAAGAGGGGCGGGGCTTCAAGTATACTTCTGGAATCGTATCGATTCCAAAAGGCCCTCGCATGGCGAGAGCAGCGCATGCGCGCTGCTAACGTCAGGCGAGACCTAAAAAGGTGACACTTGGTCCAGCGCCACTGTGTACATCACCCCCGTAGCACCTTTATACCAATGAACCAGTCGCAAAGGTGGCAGCTCTCCGTGTACTTGTTTTACCCTCTGATATTTCATCTTTCCTGCTGTTCTAAAACAGCACGTCGATGCCAAGGAAGGTCGAATACACGAAAAAAAAATTGAGAAGAAAATTAAAAAATAAGAAAGGCACAAGTAGGAGAAAAGTGAAAGAACATGCAAACACAGAGAAAAGAAGAGAATGAAAGAAAGTGCATAAAGATGCTGGGATACAAAATGGTCAGAGAAAAGGAAAGAAATGGGGAGACTGTATAACGGAATGGAAAATGACAGAAAACACACTAAGGTTGAAAGGTGTGAGGAGATAGAAGAATGCCGGAGAACTAGACACGTGGAACAGAAAATAACAGAATAAATAAAAAATGAAAAAAAGAGAAGTCAGCAACAAATGAAAATAAAGGGGAGAACTAAATGAAAGGAGAGACTACCCATGAAAACGAACACATTATAAAACTTGCAAAAAATCGCGTTGGCTCTCCGTATTGCCAGTTAAGATGTGGGTAAGATACCACCTGGTAGAGAGCCGTGCGTAATTTTCAGGCCATCAGTTTCAAACCCCTTGACATTGTTCAGTGAGTTAATATACCGACTGCGGAGAGCTGTGCATGTCCTAAAGGTCCGAGGTTCAATTCTAAGTTAGAAGGCAAGTAAATGCATTACGGCAGAGGTCTGCAAGTACCCTGCAGGTGACACTTTATCTACCAAGTGACAAAACTGAGTTGCCCAACCCACCTACTGCAGATAATTATGTGTAAATATTGGCCAAAGATTCCATACATCGTGAGATAGAAGTGAGTTGTGCACTTACTGCACTGATAGTATAACCTTCATGTCACAAGTACCAGTCCTTGTGAGGTAGGCCCCGCGTGGTCTATATCAGCAGTGCCCTACAGATGTAATGAGGAAAATAAAAAATAGAAAACACAAAGAAAATGAAACATTTACTCCTAAAATGCACCATAACACTCAGACAGCCTGGCATCTGAGCTAGGAGGCTTTCGGGAAGGGTGGGTGGGGGGTGGTTGGGGGAAGAAGCAAAGCGTGGTTGATTTGTTGATGCATTTTCATGTAGTGCCTAAAATGATGTTGGGCTATTATCGTAATGTCTATGTCAAACGAGCTCAGTCTCCCTTTTAAGAGTTTTTTTACGTCAAGTCCTACTTACCTTTTAGCTGCAATACAAATATGCATTATGAAGTAAACAAAAACAGAATGCTTGCTGTTTTTCACAAAGAATATCTTTTTTAATGTCCGCAGTAGATTTATTTACATCTAATTCATGCACTTGCCCTGGTCGTCTCAATTGTCAATTCCAGTCTGTCAGATTACAGAATCGTCCAATGCATCTTTGTGTGGAGACCCGCCCTCTTCGTGGCGCGTGCATGGACACGGATCAGTTTCCTGCCCTCGTGAGATGCTGAAGCCCCGCCTAATTAATGCCCTCACAAATGCAGAGAGCTGGAAGGGGCCGTGCATCCATCTGTGCTTTGCAACCAAGTTTGTCTCGCGACTGTTAAATGCCGAATATTCGGGTTTGACTTTACTCTTGGATTCAGAGGAAGGGAAAGAATATATTTGTCACAGGATCTGGACAAAGAACTCAAAAATACATCACAGCAACGGAATGTATATTCCACAGTTTTTACGTGCAATTGCTTATTTAGTTGTTGCTCATGAGTCTGGATTCAAGCGAGAGGGTGCCAAGATGGCAAAGTCAATTGAAAGAGTAAGTGGGAAACTATCACCCCCTCTTCCAACTCTTGGAAGGTGTCCTTTACCCCCTCCAAATTGTACTTCTCTCCCTTTCTTGCTCCTTCCACGAGTTGTGTGCTGGTAACACAGCGAGAGGAGGATGAACGTGCACTCCTTGCCTGCTACTGTTGGGTTTGAGATATGCTAGAATGCAACATTTGACCAAAGAGGAGAATTATTGGATGGTCTACAGTGCTGGCACGTGGCATGATGCTGTGTTCTGATAGAAATTGGGTGTAGAGCGTGGATGCAAAGTGGCACCCTTTTAAGTGTGTGCATGGAAATGTTCTGCTTGACTATTTGTGTGGGGCCAGCAGGGTGTGATCTTCTGCAAAGATTTTGCCAAGGATTGGGAACAAACAATACAATGACACCTCAACTGACTTAGAGAATGGCTGGGTAAGAGGTGGGTATCATTTGTAGTCATCATTGAGGAGAAGGTGGTGGTCACTTGATGGGTCAATCAATCAATCAGGGTTTGTAAAGTGAGGTACTCACCCATGAGGGTCTCAAGGCGCTGTGGGGAGAACGGGGTGGCGCAGCAGATAAGTCTAATTGTTGAGTTCAGTCAAAGAGCCAGGTCTTCTTGAGGTCCTTCCTGAACAGTATTAGCTAGGGTGATTTCCTGAGGTGGATGGGCAGGGTGTTCCATGTCTTGGAGGCAAGGTAGGAGAAGGACATTCCTCCGGTTCTGGTTTTGTTGATTTGTGGGACGATAGCCAGGGAAAGCTGGGCGGAGAGAAGGTGACTGTTGGGTCGTGGAATATGAGGCGGTTGTGAGAAGTTGGCCTGGTATATGCTGTCCACTATTTATAGTGGGCACCTTGCACCAGTCCAAACAACCCCTTATTGGAGATAGGTTAAAGACAACCTTATTGAAAGCTATCCTAGTGGTAGCTATGGAGAGCAGCCTTCAGGCTAAGTCTTGAAGGAATGTAAAGCAGCTTGTTTTACCAGTCTATAATCTCTAGAGTCAGGGCTTTAAGTGGGAAAAAAAACACTGGGGGTGCTCTAAAAGGGGCGTGGCAAATCTCTTCAAGGGGTGTGGCCTATCCGAGTAGGGGCGTGGTCTAAATCAAGATAACTAGCATTGTGTGCTTAAGAAAATCATGAAGTCGCTTCCTTTCCATGAGTCAAAACGTCCACTAGACAAAACACCATCTCTCTCTACTAAGAACATTAATCCCTGGAGTTATCATGACATTTTTATTGTTGCCGAAAATTGTTGGAGGCCAGGAAGGAGACAGCAAGTGCTTTTAAAACCATATTATACTTGCAAACACGACGCCCCCACCTGAAGTCAGTGCCACCCGTGGTCCGTGCAGGTAACAGCGGTGGAGCCGGGTAAGGGGGGGTTTCGAAGGATGATGCTGAAGGAAAATTGATTATTTAATTTTCCCTCGGCATCGTCCCTTGAAATCCCCCCTTACCCGGCCCCTCTGCCCCACTGCTGTTAGCTGCACGGATCGCGGGTGGTCAGCGCCTGGTGCGGTCGCACTGCCCTAGAGCCACCCTGCTCAAGGGTCCTTTGACCTCAGTGACAGAGTCACTGTCACTCTATGGTGTGCTGCTTCATAGGCCTGCCTGCAAGACTGGAAGTGAACTTCAGGATAAATTGTGGCGGACAGGCCTTCAAGGTTAACCCACACATGCCACTGCTAGGGTCCACCTGCTGGTGCTAAGACACCAGGGCTTTTAAGATCTTGCGGGGCCTTCTATGGTCTAGCATGGGAATGTGCTCCCTCAGCGGGAGTGGTCTGGTGGACTGGTCATGAAGGCTGAACCTGGTTCTCCAGTTCCGAATTCAGCAGCTCTGACCATAGTGCCACATCCTCTCCCCCACTGAACACCATACTGCCCCACTGAGAGAAACTTGCACTGCACTGACCCGCTATAAACACCTGGATATGACTCAATTCAAATTACGCATTAGACAAGAGCAATATGCTGCCTAAAAAAAAATTAACATCCTAGAAAAAGCAAACACTCATAGAGAATGCAAGATTAAGTAAAGCACATGAAATGTAAGCAGGAACAACATGGTTACCTTTTTCTTTTACACTCATTATTCAGAAATTAGTGAGTGCTTTTGCCTGAAAAGTTAAGGCCATGACTACAGGGCCCAGAAGGGACCCATTTCAATGCCCATTGCTTATATCTTTACAAAGAGAGACGAGAAAACAAAAGTAGCGCTTCACCTGCAAACACTGTAAAGTGGCGCTAATGTGTTTAGGTGTGAATAAATCAATCTGGCCACCTTGCAACCACTCTGTCTTGCTTTAGCTAGTTACTTTTCATATTTTGAATGTTTTAGTTCTCTCCAACCCAAGGCTGCACTTAGAAAATGAAAAAAGTCAGAAAAAGAGGACGTTTACAGCAAAAGTGTTTTTCTTTTTTTGGATCCATTTCACAGGGGAGCAAATAAACGAAAGGAGGAAAGAGAAGGTAATACCTGTTTCTAAAAGTCTCCCATTTCATCATCCCATGCTGGCACCACGACGACGTTGCTCCTGCGCTGAAAAAAGAGAAGGGAAATCCTGAGAGAAAATGGCTCTCTTAAAGGGTTTCCCTTCCTCCAACAACGCTCACCTGGCATGACATCATGCCGTCGACGTCATGCCGTGACCTCCACTACTCAGTGAGGAAACTGAGCTCTCACTGCAGTCCAGAAAAAAAAAAGAAAAAAAAAGAAAGGACTACCCTTGCCAGCCGCGAAAATAGAGCCCGATAGAGACCCGTTTCGAGGGCCCCCAAAAAAAACTGCCGGTGCTCAGACCCGGACAGACCCGGCCCACTTAAAGCCCTGCCTAGAGTGATCAAATGAAAGAGCACCACACCAGGTATATATTCAAAATATATGTATTTATTGCTAAACACACCCCTCTAGTCTCTTTATGAGGCTAGAGTTCGAAGTACATAAGTTAGAAGTTATTTAAACACAGTAATAGCACAAATACACGTTTGGGCCCTAGGGGCGTACCAAACCATATACCAATAAAGTGGTATAAGAACCACGACTGAACTAGACACTAGGCCTAGAGCCTCTAGAAGTGCTTGGACCACAAGGAACCACCCCAGGTAGTGACACAGGTGACCCACGGGGGACGCGTGCAGTGTAAATACACAACCGCGATACGCCGTTGACTTCTATGGAGAAAGTCGTGATCGGGAAATTAGAGAAAAGGGACACTTAAAGGAGGACTTGGAGCAAACCCTTTGAGATCTAGGACTTTGAAGAGTCTCTACCCACTGGAGCACCGGAGTACTCGTGTTACCTCACCCAGGGAAGCCGGGTGCATAGGTGCCTTTCGGGGTCGGGTTTCGTCGTCGATTTGAATGGCGATCTGCTGCAAAGTGCTGCTGGCGACCAAGTGAAAAGTGTCCGGGTGGATCCAAGAGTGGATCGGAGTTCTGAAGAACCTGAAAGCAGAGGGGACAGAGTCTGGGTCACTAGCCAGTGACCAGGAAGGCGATAGACAGATGCCCACCGATGTCGAGTGCTTCAGGTGCGTTGACAGTCGTCTTGACTCTTCAGCCAGGAGGCGTTGTTGGCAACCAGGAGCAGGATTCGGGCTGGTACACAATGTCTGTCAAGTGCTGAGGTGTCGGCGACCGGATTGGACCCAACAAGCCTTGGCAACGGCAAGTCTCGATGCAGAGGAAGATTGTCGATGGTGCAGACCAGCAAGGTCTGGGGAACTCACCCAGCGAGGGTAAGTGAGGGCAGGCCTGGAGCAACCAGAATGCCAAGTTAGAAAAAGATTGGCCTTCGTTAAGGGCTACTAGCCAACAGGCTAGCGACCGCAAAGGAGCCTCAAGACGCCGCACGTGGATCTGGCTCACAGGACACTCGTGGAGTGGAGGCCAGTGATCTTCGGTGCAGTTGGTGCTAGAGGCTAGGGCTACTCGGAGCCCAAAGCACGACTTCGGGGAAGACCCAGAAGAGGATGCACTTGCAAATGTGCTCGGTGTCCAGGGGTCACGGTCTCAAGTCACCCACGATAGCCACGGGCCTCAGCTTTGCTGGAGACTCAGGGTAGCCTCGGGGAAGTCTGAAAATCCACCTCTGCGGCATTTGAAGTTACGCCTGAAATCACAAAATATCGTGAAGAAATGATGACCAGAATTCAAAAAGAGGAGGAGATTATTAAAAACGAAAGACATATAAATTTCAAAGAGACAAACAAGACTATGAACAAGGACAAATATTCACCTTTGGCAAAAAATATGGGGGCATATTAGCAAGGCGATTATCGCCACTTTAGCGGGACTTTTTCCCGCTAAAGCGGCGATAATATTATCGCCTTATCAACAAGCTGTCGCTAACTGCTGTTAGCGACAGCTTGTAGGCGATAGCGACCGGGTTGGGTGCCGCTTTGCATGCCAGCGATATTTATCGCTAATGGCATGCAAAGTAGGCGTTCCCCACCTAACAGCGACTGGAAACAGTCGCTGAGGTCGCTAACGCCTATCAGCGAGGCAGGGGCGGTGATTAGCGAACCAGCGCTAAACACGTTTAGCGCTAGTTTGCTAACACCTGGTCCCACCCTGACTTAGCCATGTAATCCAATGAGAGGTGGATTACATGGCTAAGTCCCCTCGCACTATCAGCAAGCAGAACTGGGGAACAGTGTGAATATCGCCTGTTTTCAGGCGATATTCACACTGTTCTCCAAGGTTTCTATCGCTTTGGAGATTAGCATTGCTGATTGCACGCTAACTCCGCGATAGAAACCGGCGATGCCTGGCGATAATTATCCAAGCGCTAATTGCGCTTTGCGATAATTATTGCCAGGCATTGCTAATATGCCCCTTGATTCTCTAAAAATAGAACGGAAAAGTGGTCAGCGTGAGGACCAACAAAGTGGCAACAATGCAACAGTCATGTCCTCTACGTCAGCGTCGGACTTAAACTCGGCTGTGGAGAGCGAGTTGGAAACAGACCAAAGTAGATTATCGGCACGATTGGGGTTTCAAAAATTTTCCCTGGCGGAGGAAGTCAATTGTCTGAGACAAGACAGAAGGCAAACACTACATCCGCGCAAACAAACCTCACAACAAAACAAAGACATAACCAAAAGCGGAGGGAAAGGCGCAAATGTGTCCAAAGGTACCAATACCAAAAAGCGCAGAACAACAAAAAATGGAAAAGGAGACAAATCGGACACAAAACAACATTCGAAATACAGTGGTGAATTTGTCGTCAGTAAACCTAACAAAAGCTGAAACTCAACTCCTGGAATTGGGGAACTCATATTGCCCTGAAAGCAATTTTGATTATGCCCAGACCAGGATTAATGTCTACAAATTTATCAGAAAATTGAAATTAAAAAAACATCATCTTGTTAATCAAACAACGAATCCTGCGAAAACCAACACAAATGAGCAGGGCTCCTCCTATGAACTCACAGCAGGCGATGCGGACATATTGCTAAACCTACAACTAGAACATGAGAGTACAAATGATGAGGTAATATGTGGCAGCCCAACGGGCATAACGTTTGGTACAATACGGACAAATTTCAAGCCAAAATCACTATTTCAACCTTTGGCACCAAGGGACTCCCTAGACATCTTTGGAGAATTAGTCACCACGGAAATAAAGAAATTGAAACATCAAACAGCGAGATCACAGACTAAATATCATTGTCAACGAGATGCATACAACCAATTGATAAAAAAACTACAAAAAAATGAGCAAATCGTGATCAGGAACTCCGATAAAGGGGGCAATATAGTTATATGGCCACGCCAGGAATATTTGAATGAGGCAAATCAACAGTTGGATGATGGTAATTGTTACAAGAAAAGCAATATTCAAACTGCTCGAGCTTCCTGGAAGGTTATTACTCAAAACTAAGTGATTAGCGAAGTGCAGGACTACTCAGTATGGAAGAGTTTAAGTTCCTTAAAAATGAATACCCAGTGATGCCGGTGATTTATTTTATCTCCAAACTTCACAAAAATGCAAGGACACCACCGGGGAGGCCCATAATCTCGGCAAGGGCAAGTCTATTGGAAAATACATCTAAGTACATAGACTTCTTCTAACAAGACTTTGTCCAACAATTACCATCCTTTGTCCGAGACACAGGGGACTTTTTAAGACAATTGAATACTTGCCAGTGGCAACCTGACTATCTTTTGATGTGCCTTGATGTCATGTCCTTGTACACCAGTATTCATCACAAAGACGGAATTAAGGCCATTGAACATTACTTAAACTCCAGACCATTACATCTTCTTCACCATAACAAAATGTTAATTGCAATGACTATGTACTGTCTTGAGAATAATTACTTTTTGTTTCAGAACCAGGTACTACATCAAGTAAGAGGGGTAGCTATGGGGGTGTGTTTTCCCCTAGCTACTCGTGCCTCCACATGGGATGGTGGGAGGAGATGGTTCTGAAAAGAATGCATATAGGAACAGTTGATAGCCATGTTAAAACTTGGTTACGCTATATAGATGATTTATTTGTGATATGGCAGGGAACCGAGGCTATGGCTCGAGAATTTGTGGAAGAACTCAATAACAATAACATCAATTTGCACTTTACTGCCACCATAAGTAGCCAACAAGTATGTTTTTTAGATGTTGAAGTCTATATAAAGGATCAGAAAATTGAAACTAGACTTCACCGTAAGCCTACAGCAGGCAACAGCACATTACATGCAACTAGTCATCACCCTCAGCATTTGATAAACCGCATCCCCTATGGGGAAATGCTGAGGATTCGTCGAATTTGCAGTAATGATATAGATTTGCGGATTGCCCAAAATTCTAGCAAAGTAAGATTCATGGAGAGAGGCTACAAAGAAAGTACAATTGATACAGCTATCAAAAAAGCAAACAAGCTAGACAGACTAGAAATGCTTTGTAAAACAACATCTGAACTGACCCTAGAACATGGAAAGGATGAAACTGAGTTACCAACTAGGTTGATTTTGACAAACAATAGACAACAAAGCACTCTAAGTAAAATATTCCATAAGAATTGGCCAGTCATACGTAGCAACCCTATTATTGGCAAAAAACTTCCAAAGAATCCGCTTATTACATTTAGAAAATCTAAATCCATGCGTGATTCACTAGTAAGCAGTAGTCCGGAGGTTAAACCTACTACCAATTGGTTAATAGCAC
This sequence comes from Calotriton arnoldi, assembly GCA_963921515.1. Classification (NCBI taxonomy): domain Eukaryota; kingdom Metazoa; phylum Chordata; class Amphibia; order Caudata; family Salamandridae; genus Calotriton; species Calotriton arnoldi. The sequence continues at coordinate 2,555,882 of CAWUFW010001673.1, forward strand.
GTAAGGAATTTGTTAAATGTAATAATTGTCAAGCATGCAGTTACGGGATCAACAGAACCACTTACTACATTCCTTTCAGGGATGATCCCATCAAGATCACCAAATTCCTAACCTGTCGCACAGAATACGTGGTGTATGTATTGGAATGCTCTTGTGGGTTGCAGTATGTGGGCAGTACCAAACTTCAGGCCCACAAGAGAATACTGCAACACATGAGAGCAATCTCCAATTCTGACCAAACCTACCCGGTCGCTAGACACAACAAGGAAAGACATGCAAACAACTTAGAGGATTTTAAATACTTCTTGATAGACTGCATCCCACCATTAAGAAGAGGAGGTAATCGTGAGGCTAAACTCCAACGTCTAGAAACCAAATACATCTTGGAACTAGACACTAAAACCCCCAATGGACATAAATCTAGCGAGGATTTTTATACATGTTTATAAACAGGTCCGGACGGATTGAAACATGATATTATCCTAATAATGTAGAACATGAATTCAAACATATTGTGTTAAAAATCAATTTGATAGCTGCTGCTTTCAGCATTTATGCTGTATAAATTTGCACATGTTTTTAATTTTGCACTATTTTTGCACAACTGTTGAACATGTTGTTCATTTGTTATTCACATTTTGCACACTTGAAGCACTTAGCACTTTAAAGGAATGGGATAGATACAATACAAGTCTACATAGACCGGTATTAGGTATAGAAATCGTATGGATTCAGAAACAGTTAATAGATCCACACACACACCACAAATATAAGATGGTATTTAAAGTACATTCAAGGTAACCAATAAATTGGTAAATGTGGATTAATTTTGTATTTTACAGATTAAATAATTTGTCACAATATAGGAATGTGGATGCACTATGGTACCAAACATAAAGGATTTTAACCATAAAAAGTTCTTTCAACATTCTGAACAATTCATTGTATTTTACATGGATTTGTATTTTTTAAATATTTAAACTATTATTTAAATATTTATTGTGATGAAAAGATTTTATATCATGTCTTACCAATGATGTGTATATATTTATCTATTTATTGCTGTTTTGTACAGATACTTGACGATTTCTGCAAGTCTTTCTTCCCATTTTATGGTTAAGCAGTAATCACGTGTTTTATGCACTAGCACTTTAAAAATGGAATAGTTACTCCCAGAGCGCGTCATGTGATCAAGGCCGCTGTACGGCCGAAACGCGTCATGGCGATTGTGGTGGATTGAAGGCTATCAATAAAAACACCTATTGAGCACGGAAATTGGGTTCGCGCTTTGTTCTTTCCCGCGGAAGGGAAGTTGATGAATGCGGCATTGAAGGAGATATATATATATATATATATATATATATATATATATATATATATATATATATATATATATATATCTCAACAACACTGGTTCGTCCCAAATTATCACCGGACAAACTCTGACCCTCCACAGGGTAATGAACAATTTCATTTATTTTCTGGCATGGCTGTGTGTATAACTTTTTAAACTGCAGTGAATGTTACTTCTACACTTCTTCCTGTGACAAGACTAAAAGTCAACTGTGCTACTGCAAAAATAGTGTGCCAATCATTGAATCCATGGCATGTGTGGCAAAATCCAGTTAAGTGTGCCTATCACTGTTAAAACGTGAGCAATTTGTTAATAGCATTGCTAATCATTGAGAAGCACACATATTCAGTGCATAGATTGCTGTGCATTCATTTGGTGCCCAGCAGATGTCGCTATTAAAGAAATGCACTCTACGATACAATGGATGAACTGTCTTTCGTCTTGTGAGGAACTCAGCGTGCCCAGCAGGTGGCGTTATGAAATAAATGCACTCTGTGATACAACGGATGAACTTTTATCATGTGAGAAACTCAGCGTGAAGATCCAGTCACCAAAATGCTCTCCAGACGAGGTATTTTATGCGCAGCTTCTGTATCAATTACATACAATTTGGGGAAGCTGTTAGTGATGAGCATATCAATTAATGGCAACCGTAGTCAGGGAAGTACAGAATTACACCACATACCTCCACGGGTAAAACCCCATTCAAATTGTTTGAGGGTAGACACTACTGTAGAACATTCATGGGTCAAGGAGTATGAGTTTGGTTTGGGGAGAGACATTACCAAGAAAGACTGGGGTGTGAGAGAAGAGGAAAAAACTAGGAACAGAAAAGAATACTTTGATAAGAAAAAGGCCGTAGAAAAACAGGTGCGTGACTGGATCATGATTAAAAGTCCTGTAGGAAAGGAAGGAAATAGTAGATTCTCCAAACCCATAAAGGCTATTAAATATTTGACAATGCAGTCAGAAGTTAACTCAGGATCATCGAATATGGAACCTCAACAGTGTTGTTATATACAAGGGGAAATTAATTGATGAAAGTGACAGGGAAGAAGAAGAACCTGATCAAAAAGAGGGGCTTATAAGTGTGTTATAAGAAGAAAATCGCACAGAGCAGTACAAATTCCAGAATAATTGAAGGATCATGTTAAGTGATATTTCCTCTCTTCATTATTTGGTTAACTATATGTTTAGATGCTGAAGGATTTTAGTAATGTAGAATTGTATAAATCAATTGTATATATCTGTTTTATTTCTATTTGCTTTGTTAAGGGAAGGAGGTGTGTAGCAGCTGTGAACTTAGAGTAATGGAATGTAATGCATGTCATACAGAAGATCAAGATTTCATATAGAATGGTGGGGACAGAAATGTAGAAGAAAGCTGGGAGGTGGTGAGGATGGTAGGATGGGATCTTCTTCTGTGAATAAATACCTTATTTCAGTCCTTGCAGTCCTTGCATCCTACATACCATTTGATGCTACAGAGGTCTTTGCCGTAGTGTGGGCCTAGCATAAATTCTGCCCATACTTGTTTGGAATAAAGTTTGTGTTGCAAATGGATCATAAGCCATTGAAAAGGTTATGGCTATGAAGGAAGAGAATGCCAAGTTGTTGAGAAGATCTATTTCTTTGCAAGCTTTAGACTTTGTGGTGGAGCACAGAGCCAGATTGAGCCATGGGAACGCCAATGGACTTCCTGCTGGCTTTACGGATCTGGCCACCCACCCTCTCCACATTCGGAGTTGGTTCAGGGGTGATCTGATCTGGGAGTGGCATCTTTTGCGATGCAAAAGTCCTGTGCAATGGACATGCATCCCTGCCCTGAGTGCCATACTGTACTGATTTCTGGATCCCTAATGCTGATTTTGGTTGTGATAGGCAATCACGGATCATGGATGTGCGCCATGACATAGGTCTGCCTCATTACCTGCGGTCTTGTTGGACCAGGAGAGATGTCCAAAGTGCTACCCTCATAGTGGTGGAAGGCTACTGCTTTCACCAGGAGATAAGCAGCACAAGCTCAGTGGTGGCTACATGCCGTGTAGTGATCAATAGGAGTGAACAGGTCCTTTTTAATCCGTGTCATTTGAGTGAGGACTACAGGCTCACTCATTTTTAAAGTTTTGCTGCTGTATGCTAACTCACCCTTGGCCTACATCGGTTTGTTTTGAAGTGCTGTGCAGCGTAAAAGTGGTGTAACTACGCTGGCTGCATGTGCGCCTAGGAAAGGTACAATACTAGGTTAATGTAGTGCTGTGCAGTGCATGCATGGTGAATGCATGTGCTGGATATATGTGTGCCTATGAGTGGTATAATGCATGAAGGATGTAGTACTGTGCAGCGTGTGCATGGTGAATGCATGTACTGGGTGTATGTGTGCCTATGAGTGGTACACTACATGAAGGTAACAGTTCTGTGAAGTGTGTGTAGCTGTATATATGCACTGGGAGTATGTGTGCCTGTGGGTGAAACAATGCATGAAGGGTCCTGGGTTCCATTTTGGGAGACCCAGGCCTGCATGGTGAAACATGGAGGGGTGGCAGAAAGATCCCCCAAACAGATGTATGCATTGTTGCATTCCTGTAAGTTGGGTGGGACACACACTGGAGAGGGGAGAGCCAGGCTTCACCTATACACTTCAATGGGTGCTCGTTGGTTAAATGAGAGGTCACAAAGAAGGGGCCTGGACATATCTC
>CAWUFW010001673.1:2560034-2669912 GCA_963921515.1 Calotriton arnoldi
CCACCTCTGGTGATGCAATGACTTCGGCGTCCGGCGGGAGCTTCAGAAATGCAAACCGGACAGATGCTTCTTTGGTGCCTGCCAAGCAGGGGAGTCACTCCTTGACCCCAAGGGAGATTCTTCTGTCCTCTAATCGTGAGTAGAGCGTCGAAGGTCCAGGATTCAGTTTCAGAGTTTCGTCCAGGGATAATCTAAAGTCCTAAGGACTGGGTTCCTATACTTATACTAAGGATAGGGGTTGGACTACTCTGTGGCCCCACCTATGGGTGGGTCAGGGCAGAGGGGTGGCTACACCCCTTTCCCTTTGTCCAGTTCACGCCAAAGCAGGGGCTGCAAGCCCCTGATCCGGTTTGAACTGGGGTATGCACAGGGACACCAAGTGTGCCCCCAGTGCAGGACTTCAGAGCACCCGAAAGTGCTCCCGCCCAGCCCCAATACACATTATCCTGTCTGGGGAGGTGGTCACACCTCCCTGGGACAGGAAACCTATTGTCCAGGCCTCCCCAGCCGGAGTTTCGTCCAGCAGCAGGAGGCCAGACTCGTGTCTGTGGCAGCAGCATCCATTTTGTGATGCCAGGGCTTTGGAAAGAAGTTACCTAGCCAGAGTTAACATGTCTTTCCCTCTAGAAGGGTGGAATGCTACCCCCGCCACCAGAATTGGCAGGGTGGTAGTATTCCAAGATGTTTGACACCAAACACGGCATGTTTAGGTGCAGCCATTCCAAAGTTATACAAAAGGGGATGATGGACGGAACGTTTGAGCCAATCAAACACTCACCCCCAGTCAACTGATCTGGGTTTAATCCATCATCATTCTTTAGCTCACTCCACCACCCCAGTTCAGACATGGCCATATGCAAATCAGTCTGACCCTGTGCCTCATGGGAACAGTCCAGCCCGAACTGCCAAGCCATGTCTTCCCTGGACCGGAAACAAGCATCCTAGGACCGGTTTCTGGCATTCCAGCCGTCATCAGCCAGGCTTGCTTGAATCCAGTGGCAAAGTGAGCAAGGGACCCACGTCTGGGCATACCCCCGCCAACTTAGGGCGAACAAAGCGATACAAAAGGGGATGATGGACGGAACGTTTGAGCCAATCAAACACTCACCCCAGTCAACTGATCTGGGTTTAATCCATCATCATTCTTTAGCTCACTCCACCACCCCAGTTCAGACATGGCCATATGCAAATCAGTCTGACCCTGTGCCTCATGGGAACAGTCCAGCCCGAACTGCCAAGCCATGTCTTCCCTGGACCGGAAACAAGCATCCTAGGACCGGTTTCGTCCATCATCCCCTTTTGTATCGCTTTATTCGCCCTAAGTTGGCGGGGGTATGCCCAGACGTGGGTCCCTTGCTCACTTTGCCACTGGATTCAAGCAAGCCTGGCTGATGACGGCTGGAATGCCAGAAACCGGTCCTAGGATGCTTGTTTCCGGGCTGGACTGTTCCCATGAGGCACAGGGTCAGACTGATTTGCATATGGCCATGTCTGAACTGGGGTGGTGGAGTGAGCTAAAGAATGATGATGGATTAAACCCAGATCAGTTGACTGGGGGTGAGTGTTTGATTGGCTCAAACGTTCCGTCCATCATCCCCTTTGTATCGCTTGTTCGCCCTAAGTTGGCGGGGGTATGCCCAGACGTGGGTCCCTTGCTCACTTTGCCACTGGATTCAAGCAAGCCTGGCTGATGACGGCTGGAATGCCAGAAACCGCTCCTAGGATGCTTGTTTCCGGTCCAGGGAAGACATGGCTTGGCAGTTCGGGCTGGACTGTTCCCATGAGGCACAGGGTCAGACTGATTTGCATATGGCCATGTCTGAACTGGGGTGGTGGAGTGAGCTAAAGAATGATGATGGATTAAACCCTGATCAGTTGACTGGGGGTGAGTGTTTGTTTGGCTCAAACGTTCCGTCCATCATCCCCTTTTGTATCGCTTTGTTCGCCCTAAGTTGGCGGGGGTATGCCCAGACGTGGGTCCCTTGCTCACTTTGCCACTGGATTCAAGCAAGCCTGGCTGATGACGGCTGGAATGCCAGAAACCGGTCCTAGGATGCTTGTTTCCAGTCCAGGGAAGACATGGCTTGGCAGTTCGGGCTGGACTGTTCCCATGAGGCACAGGGTCAGACTGATTTGCATATGGCCATGTCTGAACTGGGGTGGTGGAGTGAGCTAAAGAATGATGATGGATTAAACCCAGATCAGTTGACTGGGGGTGAGTGTTTGATTGGCTCAAACGTTCCGTCCATCATCCCCTTTTGTATCGCTTTGTTCGCCCTAAGTTGGCGGGGGTATGCCCAGACGTGGGTCCCTTGCTCACTTTGCCACTGGATTCAAGCAAGCCTGGCTGATGACGGCTGGAATGCCAGAAACCGGTCCTAGGATGCTTGTTTCCGGTCCAGGGAAGACATGGCTTGGCAGTTCGGGCTGGACTGTTCCCATGAGGCACAGGGTCAGACTGATTTGCATATGGCCATGTCTGAACTGGGGTGGTGGAGTGAGCTAAAGAATGATGATGGATTAAACCCAGATCAGTTGACTGGGGGTGAGTGTTTGATTGGCTCAAACGTTCCGTCCATCATCCCCTTTTGTATCGCTTTGTTCGCCCTAAGTTGGCGGGAGTATGCCCAGACGTGGGTCCCTTGCTCACTTTGCCACTGGATTCAAGCAAGCCTGGCTGATGACGGCTGGAATGCCAGAAACCGGTCCTAGGATGCTTGTTTCCGGTCCAGGGAAGACATGGCTTGGCAGTTCGGGCTGGACTGTTCCCATGAGGCACAGGGTCAGACTGATTTGCATATGGCCATGTCTGAACTGGGGTGGTGGAGTGAGCTAAAGAATGATGATGGATTAAACCCAGATCAGTTGACTGGCGGTGAGTGTTTGATTGGCTCAAACGTTCTGTCCATCATCCCCTTTTGTATCGCCATTCCAAAGTTAGCATTTAACGCGAGGTTATAATGCGCTTAAGAGTATATGGTCAGGCTGCACTACAAACAGCATCAGAGAAGGGTCTCCGAATGCTGCAGAGGGGCCCTGCTCATGCAGGGGCACCCTCTCACATAGGAACCATGCACTCTGCCTTTAGGATTGATAAGGCCTGCCTTAGGAGTGACTTATAGGTTTATATGTGTGTATGTATTTAGTGATATAGGTAACCTATATCACAGTAAGGGGTGCATGCACCACCTTACCCAGGCTGCAGTAGCAGACCTGTGGTGTCAGTTTGGATGGCCTTCCAGGGGTGGCATAATACATGCTGCAGCCCCTGGCAGGCCTCTGAGGTACCTATGCCCTTGGTACATAGTATACCATATACTAGGGACTTATAAGGGCACTCAGATTCCAATCAGTGATGTGCCTAAGGCACATGGAAACCATTTTAGAGAGGAAGCAGCTAGGCTGGGGTTCTGATTAGCAGGGCCCCAGCCAGACTAATGTCGAAAAACAGTGAAGCATCAGCAAAAAGTGGGGGTACCCATGTGAAGCAGATCCTACTCTCCTACACAACCCCCCAAACGTAGGGACATTAAACTAACCTTGCCCAGTTAAGTCTTCATGTTCTAAGTGGAAGTACCTAGAGAGTCCATCTGCATTGGCATGGTTACTCCCAGGTCTATGTTCCACTGTAAAGTCCATCCCCTGTAGGGAAATGGACCACCTAAGCAGTTTGGGGTTTTCACCCTTCATTTGTTTTAGCCATAAGAGGGGCTTATGGTCTGTCTGAACCAGGAAGTGTGTACCAAACAAGTATGGCCTCAACTTCTTCAGAGCCCAGACCACAGCAAAGGCCTCCCTCTCTATGGCTGACCAACGTTTCTCTCTAGGGGTCAGCCTTCTGCTAATGAAAGCTACTGGCTGATCCTGACCTTCTTCATTCAATTGTGACAGTACAGCCCCTACCCCCAATTCAGATGCATCAGTTTGAACAATGAACTTCTTGGAGTAATCAGGACTCTGTAGAATGGGAGCAGTGCACATGGCCTGCTTCAGGTCATCAAATGCCTTTTGACAGCTAACTGTCCACTGAACCTTTTTGGGCATTTTCTTAGAAGTTAAGTCATTCAGGGGTGTCACTATTGATCCATACCCCTTGACAAATCTCCTATAGTACCCAGTCAGGCCTAAGAAGGCTCTCACCTGAGTCTGGGTAGTGGGAGCAGTCCAGTCCATGATGGTCTGGATCTTGCTCTGCAAAGGTTGAACCTGGCCTCCACCCACAAGGTGGCCCAGGTACACAACCTGACTCTGCCCTATCTGGCACTTAGTGGCCTTGATAGTCAGGCCTGCCTTTTGCAGGGCCTGTAAAACATTCCTGAGGTGGACCAGGTGATCCTCCCAGGTGGAGCTAAAGACAGCAATATCATCTAGATATGCTGCACTATAGGCTTCCAGACCTGTGAGAACTGTATTCACCAACCTCTGGAAAGTGGCAGGTGCATTCTTCAGACCAAAGGGCATTACCACAAATTGATAATGCCCACTAGGGGTTGAGAATGCTGTTTTGGGCTTTGCAGTATCAGCTAGTCTGATCTGCCAGTAGCCAGCTGTCAAGTCAAATGTGCAGAGATATTTGGCTGAGGCCAAAGTATCTATGAGCTCATCTGCCCTTGGTATTGGATGGGCATCAGTACTAGTGACTGCATTGAGACCCCTGTAGTCCACACAAAACCTCATCTCTCTTTTTCCACCACTGGTGTGAGGTTTTGGTACAAGGACCACTGGACTAGCCCAAGGGCTATCTGAGGGTTCAATAACTCCCAACTCCAACATTTTCTGGACTTCAGTCCTGATACAGTCCCTGACATGGTCAGGTTGCCTATAAATCTTATTTTTAATAGGCAGACTGTCCCCAGTGTCCACTTCATGAGTGCACCAGGTGGTCTGACTGGGTGTCAGTGAAAACATATGTCTAAACTGATTGAGAACTTGTCTACAATCAGTTTGTTGCTGGGTAGTGAGGCTGCCTGCCAAGGCTACACCATCTACTGACCCATCGTCAGGGTTCTGTGAGAGCAGGTCAGGGAGTGGGTCACTCTCTTCTTCCTGCCCTTCATCAGTAGCCATGAGCAAGCCCATGTCTGCCCTGTCCACATATGGTTTTAACCTGTTGACATGGAGAACCCTGTGGGGACTCCTGGGTGTTCCTAGGTCTACTAAGTAGGTAACCTCACCCTTCTGCTCAACAATAGTGTGGGGTCCACTCCATTTGTCTTGGAGAGCTGCTGGGGCCACTGGCTCCAACACCCACACCTTCTGTCCTGTCTGGTAAACAGTCAGAACAGCCTTTTGGTCATGCCAGGCCTTTTGAAGTTCCTGGCTAGCCTCAAGGTTTTTGGTTGCCTTTTTCATATACTCAGCCATCCTGGAGCGGAGACCAAGTACATAGTCCACTATATCTTGCTTTGGGGGCTTGAGAGGTAACTCCCATCCTTCCTTCACCAAGCACAGTGGACCCCTCACAGGGTGGCCAAACAGAAGTTCAAAAGGGCTGTAACCAACCCCTTCTGAGGCACCTCCCTATATGCGAATAAAAGGCAGGGCAAGAGTATGTCCCATCTACACCTAAGCTTTTCTGGGAGCCCTTTAATCATGCCCTTCAAGGTTTTGTTGAATCTCTCAACTAAACCATTGCATTGTGGGTGATAGGGTGTGGTGAACTTATAAGTCACTCCACACTCCTTCCACATTGCTTTTAAGTACCCAGACATGAAGTTAGCACCCCTGTCTGATACTACCTCCTTAGGAAAGCCCACTCTTGAGAAAATTCCCAGGAGGGCACTTGCCACCACAGGTGCTGTTGTGGTCCTGAGGGGAATAGCTTCTGGGTACCTGGTGGCATGATCCACTACCACCAGGATAAACCTGTGCCCAGAGGCTGTTTGGGGATCCATGGGACCAACAATGTCAATCCCTACCCTTTCAAAGGGCACCCCCACCACAGGTAGTGGTATCAGGGGGCCTTTGTAGTGCCACCTGCCTTGCCACTGGCTTGGCAGGTTACACAGGAGCGACAAAACTCCTTGCTGTCTTCAGACATGTGGGGCCAGTGAAAGTGAGGGACAATTCTGTCCCAAGTCTTGTTCTGGCCCAGGTGACCTGCTAAGGGAATATCATGGGCTAGGGTCAATAGGAAGCCCCTGAACTTCAGAGGTATAACCAACCTCCTGGTAGCACCAGGCTTGGGGTCTCTACTCTCTGAGTACAGGAGTCCATCATCCCAATACACTGTATGGGGGCCACTAGCTTTCCCAGCAGCCTCAGCAGCAGCTTGCTGTCTGAGGGGTTCAAGGGAGGGGCAGCTCTGCTGCTCCTGGCTCAGATCTGCCCTAGAAGGTCCCCCTGTCCCCAAGAACTCAACCTGGTCAGGTTCAAGTTCCTCTGGGACAGTTCCTTCTTCAGGGCTGAGATCATCCCCCTCAAGGGACTGATCTTCCTCCTGAGCCAAGGGGAAGGCACTGCCTTAACCCTACTACTCCTCCTCTTGGAAGGCACTTGGTCCATTCTTCCAGAATCCAAGGCCTGTTCAGTGCTAGACATTTTGGCTTGTGACCTGGTCACAGCAAACACATCTGCAGGGATCCCCAGCATTTCTGCATGGGTCCTGAGCTCCACTTCTGCCCAAGCAGAAGTCTCTAAGTCATTGCCAAGCAAGCATTCGACTGGTAGGTTTGCACTTACCACAACCTTCTTAAGGCCAGTTACCCCTCCCCAGGAGAAGTTAACAACTGCCAGAGTATGGTCTGTTCTGACATTGCTAGCATTGGTCACTTGGTACATCTCACCAAGTATAACTTGCCCAGGATTCACAAGGTCTTGTGTCACCATTGTGACACTTGCCCCTGTGTCCCTAAATGCCAAAGCCTCACGTCCATTGATTAAAGGCTGTTGTCTGTACTTGCCCAGATTACTGGGACTCACAGTGGAGGTCACATCCATGCCTCCATCACAGACTAACACAGCCTGAGTCAGTTCTCTGACTAGGTCAGAGCCCAACTCAGTACCCAGGGTGAACCCTACTAAACCCTTGGCTGGAGCACTCCCACCAACTGTACTAGGGGGAACAGGTGCCTTAGGGGCATTGGTGGGGGCTGGACTGGAGTCTTTGGACTTGGTGCAATCACTGGTCCAGTGGGTCTTTTGCTTACAGACCTTGCACCATGGTTTTCTTTGGCCTTTCCCTTTGGTAGACTGTGAATCCCCACCAGAAGAAGAGTTTTGGGGGCCTGATGAAGACTTTTGATCTTTACCCTTCTCCCCACCCTTTTCAGCGTTCTTAGCATCTTGCTTCTTGGTTTCCCCACCTTGGTTCTGTACCTTCTGCTTCACCCTGGTTCTGACCCATTTGTCTGCCTTCTTTCCCAATTCTTGGGGAGAGGTCAGATCAGAGTCTACCAGGTATTGATGCAACAGCTGATTTTGACAGTTATTAAGAATCTGCTCCCTCATTATCAGATTGTACAATCCTGAGAAGTCACACACCTTACTGCCCATCAACCAGCCTTCCAGAGCCTTGGCAGAACAATCCACATAGTCTACCCAGTCTTGAGTCTGTGCTTTTTGGGTATCTCTGAACTTCAACCTGTACTGTTCAGTGGTTAGGCCAAACCCATCAATAAGAGCACTTTTCAAGACCTTGTAATTATCAGCATCCTCCTCTCTAACAGTGAGGAGCTTATCTCTACCTTTGTCTGCAAAGGAGAGCCACAAGATTGCTGCCCACTGCTCCTGAGGGACCTTCTGTACTTTACAGGCCCTCTCTAGAGCAGTTATCCACTTGTGGATGTCATCCCCATTCTGATAGGGAGGGACAATCTTGCTCAGGTTCCTATGGTCATAGGACCTTTCCCTATCTCTAGGGACATGGCTGCCACCATGGGACTCTAGTCCCAACTTTCTTCTCTCTCTAAAGAGATCTAGGGACTCCCTGTCTATAGCCAGTTGCTTCTTTTTGATTTCAAGCTGAGCTTCCTCATATTGAACCAGCCTCTTTCTTCTCTCATGAGAGGATTCCCTCCTATGAGATGAGACAGAGCTCCCTATTGAGGTGCCAGAGTGGTTAGACTCCTGAGAAGGACATCTAGACTTTCTGGGCACACTCATAATCCTTCCTGGGGGGACAAAGAGGGCATCATCCTGATCATCCTCTTCATCTTCCTCAGGAGGGATTGGATTATCCAGGTCAGGGCCATTGTCGCCCTCCTGGCCAGTTTCAGAGGGGGGCTGGGGGTATTGGTACCCCTGGTCCCATCCTCATCATCTGCCCCACCCTCAGCTCCTACCCCTTCAGTCCCCAAGGGCTTACTAAGGTCATAAGCCACCAACAACTCCTTGAGGTGTTGGGTGGTGGGGCTTTGGCCTGTCCTTATTTTTCTCAAGTTGCATAAAGCTCTCAATTCCAAGAATGGGAGTGTATCATACTTGGAGGGTGGAAGCTCAGTGGCTTCCTGCAAGGATTCTTTAGATCCTACCCTTAAAGACATTACTAGTGTGGTGTGGTGTATGCACTACCTACTCTAGTGTGGCCTACTAAACTCTCTTGAGTTGTAGAAAGGGTTGTGCTATCCCTTAACACACAACTCTAAGTTCAGTAGAACTTACTGTATTCTAAGCTTAAATTATATGTACCTTAGGTACCTTTAGTGGTTTTCAGTTGATCAATTCAATTGAGATTATCTGGTAAAACAATAGCAAGCTGGAATCCCACACGCTGCACACCAATGTGAGAAGTTGGCCTGGTATATGCTGTCCACTATTTATAGTGGGCACCTTGCACCAGTCCAAACAACCCCTTATTGGAGGTAGGTTAAAGACAACCTTATTGAAAGCTATCCTAGTGGTAGCTATGGAGAGCAGCCTTCAGGCTAAGTCTTGAAGGAATGTAAAGCAGCTTGTTTTACCAGTCTATAATCTCTTGAGTGATCAAATGAAAGAGCACCACACCAGGTATATATTCAAAATATATGTATTTATTGCTAAACACACCCCGCTAGTCTCTTTATGAGGCTAGAGTTCGAAAGTACATAAGTTAGAAGTTATTTAAACACAGTAATAGCACAAATACACGTTTGGGCCCTAGGGGCGTACCAAACCATATACCAATAAAGTGGTATAAGAACCACGACTGAACTAGACACTAGGCCTAGAGCCTCTAGAAGTGCTTGGACCACAAGGAACCACCCCAGGTAGTGACACAGGGGACCCACGGGGGACGCGTGCAGTGTAAATACACAACCGCGATACGCCGTTGACTTCTATGGAGAAAGTCGTGATCGGGAAATTAGAGAAAAGGGACACTTAAAGGAGGACTTGGAGCAAACCCTTTGAGATCTAGGTCTTTGAAGAGTCTCTACCCACTGGAGCACCGGAGTACTCGTGTTACCTCACCCAGGGAAGCCGGGTGCATAGGTGCCTTTCGGGGTCGGGTTTCGTCGTCGATTTGAATGGCGATCTGCTGCAAAGTGCTGCTGGCGACCAAGTGAAAAGTGTCCGGGTGGATCCAAGAGTGGATCGGAGTTCTGAAGAACCTGAAAGCAGAGGGGACAGAGTCTGGGTCACTAGCCAGTGACCAGGAAGGCGATGGACAGATGCCCACCGATGTCGAGTGCTTCAGGTGCGTTGACGGTCGTCTTGACTCTTCAGCCACGAGGTCCAGGAGGCGTTGTCGGCGACCAGGAGCAGGATTTGGGCTGGTACAGAATGTCTGTCGAGTGCTGAGGTGTCAGCAACTGGATTGGACCCAACAAGCCTTGGCAACGGCAAGTCTCGATGCAGAGGAAGATCGTCGATGGTGCAGACCAGCAAGGTCTGGGGAACTCACCCAGCGAGGATAAGTGAGGGCAGGCCTAGAGCAACCAGGATGCCAAGTTAGAAAAAGATTGGCCTTCGTTAAGGGCTACTAGCCAACGGGCTAGCGACCGCAAAGGAGCCTCGAGATGCCGCACGTGGATCTGGCTCACAGGACACTCGTGGAGTGGAGGCCAGTGATCTTCGGTGCAGTTGGTGCTGGAGGCTAGGGCTACTCGGAGCCCAAAGCATGACTTCGGGGGAGACCCAGAAGAGGATGCACTTGCAAATGTGCTTGGTGTCCAGGGGTCACGGTCTCAAGTCACCCACGATAGCCACGGGCCTCATCTTTGCTGGGGACTCAGGGTAGCCTCGGGGAAGTCTGAGAATCTACCTCTGGTGATACGATGACTTCGGCGTCCGGCGGGAGCTTCAGAAATGCGAACCGGACAGATGCTTCTTTGGTGCCTGCCAAGCAGGGGAGTCACTCCTTGACCCCAAGGGAGATTCTTCTGTCCTCTAATCGTGAGTAGAGCGTCGAAGGTCCAGGATTCAGTTTCAGAGTTTCGTCCAGGGATAATCTAAAGTCCTAAGGACTGGGTTCCTATACTTATACTAAGGATAGGGGTTGGACTACTCTGTGGCCCCACCTATGGGTGGGTCAGGGCAGAGGGGTGGCTACACCCCTTTCCCTTTGTCCAGTTCGCGCCAAAGCAGGGGCTGCAAGCCCCTGATCCGGTTTGAACTGGGGTATGCACAGGGACACCAAGTGTGCCCCCAGTGCAGGACTTCAAAGCACCCGAAAGTGCTCCCGCCCAGCCCCAATACACATTGTCCTGTCTGGGGAGGTGGTCACACCTCCCTGGGACAGGAAACCTATTGTCCAGGCCTCCCCTGCCGGAGTTTCGTCCAGCAGCAGGAGGCCAGACTCGTGTCTGTGGCAGCAGCATCCATTTTGTGATGCCAGGGCTTTGGAAAGAAGTTACCGGGCTAGCCAGAGTTAACATGTCTTTCCCTCTAGAAGGGTGGAATGCTACCCCCGCTGCCAGAATTGGCGGGGGGTAGTATTCCAAGATGTTTGACACCAAACACGGCATGTTTAGGTGCAGCCATTCCAAAGTTAGCATTTAACGCGAGGTTATAATGCGCTTAAGAGTATATGGTCAGGCTGCACTACAAACAGCATCAGAGAAGGGTCTCCGAACGCTGCAGAGGGGCCCTGCTCATGCAGGGGCACCCTCTCACATAGGAACCATGCACTCTGCCTTTAGGATTGATAAGGCCTGCCTTAGGAATGACTTATAGGTTTATATGTGTGTATGTATTTAGTGATATAGGTAACCTATATCACAGTAAGGGGTGCATGCACCACCTTACCCAGGCTGCAGTAGCAGACCTGTGGTGTCAGTTTGGATGGCCTTCCAGGGGTGGCATAATACATGCTGCAGCCCCTGGCAGGCCTCTGAGGTACCTATGCCCTTGGTACATAGTATACCATATACTAGGGACTTATAAGGGCACTCCAGATTCCAATCAGTGATGTGCCTAAGGCACATGGAAACCATTTTAGAGAGGAAGCAGCTAGGCTGGGGTTCTGATTAGCAGGGCCCCAGCCAGACTAATGTCGAAAAACAGTGAAGCATCAGCAAAAAGTGGGGGTACCCATGTGAAGCAGATCCTACTCTCCTACAGCGGTGATTCAGACAAGGGCCTTGTATGCGTGGGTGAGAAGTTTGAAGGTTACTCTTCTGTCGACTGGGAGCCAGTGGAGGTTGCAGTGGCGTTGAGTGATGTGGCTGCGATGGGGGATGTTGAGGATTAGACTTGCTGCAGCGTTCTGGACATTCTGGAGTCTTCGGAGGAGTTTCTGGGTGAAGTCCGCATAGAGTGCTTTGCCGTAGTCGAGTCTGCTGCTGATGAGGGCATGGGTGACTGTCTTCCTGGATTCGGTAGGGATCCATCTGAAGGTCTTTCGGAGCAGGCGGAGTGTGTTGAAGAAGGCTGAGGAGACGGGGTTTATCTCGAGGTCCATTGTGAGCGAGGAGTCCAATACGATGCTGAGGTTTCGTGCATGTTGCGTGGGGGTAGGGTGACTTCCTAGAGCAGAGGGCCACCAGGAGTCATTTCAAGCGGAGGGGGAGGCTCCCAGAACGAAGACTTCAGTCTTGTCCGAGATGAGCTTCAGGCAGCTGTCCTTCATCCAGGCGGCGACAGCTTTCATTCGTTCGTGGAAGTTGTTCCTGGTGACAGTGGGTTCTTTGTTGAGGGAGAGGATCAGCTGGGTGTCATCGGCATAGGAGACAATGTTGAGCACGTGGTTCCTGACAATTGCTGCAAGGGGGGCCATGTAGACGTTGAAGAGGGTGGGGCTGAGGGAGGAGACCTGGGGTACTCCGCAGCTGATCTCTGTCGGTTTTGAGAGGCACGATGGGAGTCTAACCCGTTGTGTTCTGCCTGTGGGGAAGGAGTGGATCCAGTTGAGAGCCTAGTCTGGGATACAGCATCGTGGAGTCTTGTGGCTAGGGTGCGGTGAGAGACGGTGTCAAAGGCTGCCGAGTGGTCCAGTAGGACGAGAGCCGCAAGCTGGGCGTGGATGGCTTTTTCAATGACTTTGGCTGGGACGGGGATCAAGGAGATGGGCCTGAAGTTCTTGAGGTACGTTGGGTCCGAGGAGGGTTTTTTCAGGAGGGGATTGATCTCGGCATGAATCCAGTCATCGGGGAAGGTGGCGGTCTCGAGGGAGCAGTTGATGATTCGGCATAGCTTGGGTGAGATGGCGGAGGCCGCTCTGTGGAAGATGTGGTGCGGGCAGGGGTCTGAAGGTGCTCCGGAGAGGATGCTTTTCATGGTCTTTATGGTGTCATCCATTGTGAGTGGGTACCAGCTATGCAGAGTCGGTCGGAGGGGGTTGGCGTCGGTTGTGGTGGCTGCTGGCATGGTGCGGTGGTCCTGGGTGTCGAAGTTGTCGTAGATAGTCTTGATCTTGTGGTAGAAGAAGGTGCTGAGTCTGTTGCAAAGGTCTTGGGAGGGTGGGACGTCTGTGACCTCGCTGTTGGGTTTGGCGAACTCCTTGATGATGCTGAAGAGTTCTTTGCTATTATGTACGTTGTTCTGTCTTGAAAGGCCTTCTTCCTTGTGGTTTTGATGAGGTGGTGGTGTGCGGTGGTGGATGCTATGAGGGCCGCGTGGGCTTCCAGGGTTTTGTTGTTCCTCCATGTCTTCTTGAGCCATCTACAGGTGCATCTGAACTCTTGAAGCGCGGGGATGAACAAGCTTGCTTTCTTGACGTGTTGTTTGCCAGTGGCTTTCTTGAGGGGGGTAAGGTTATCGGCGCAGTTTGCGATCGATCCATTTGTGGAGGTTGCGTGCTGTGGTGTTGATGACTGACGATGTCGGTGGTGATGTGTCATTGCGGAAGGTATTGAGTTGATCTTCTGTGACTCTGTTCCAGCTTCTGCGGGGTAAATGGTGGGCATGCTAGTGTGCGTTGGGTTTGTTCAAAGAGAAGTGGATGCAGTGGTGGTTGGTCCAGAGGAGTTCGTGGTGTGGCTGTAGGAGATGCTGTTTCCTGCAGTGAAGACGGGGTCGAGTGTGTGTCCTGCTGTTTGCGTGGGAGAGGTGACTAGCTGTTTAAGTCCTACGTTGGTGATGTTCTCAAGGAGGGAGGAGGTGTTGGGATCGTTTTGGTTGTCCAGGTGAAAGTTGAGGTCTCTGAGTAGGATGTAGTCGGTGGATGCGAGGGCCTGGGGTGCAATGAGGTCAACGATGGCACCGGTGAAAGAGGCACGGGAATCGGGTGGTCTGTAGACGAAGGTGCAGTGGAGGGAGGTTTTCGGGTTGGTCTAGATCTGGAAGTGGAGGTGTTCCATGTGGGTAGTTGGTTCGTCTGAGTGGGAGGTCAGGCGGAGGGAGCTTTTGTGGATGATGGCGATGCCTCCTCCTGGCCAGATGGGACGGTCTTTGCGGATGATCTTGTAGCCATCAGGGATGGTGGTGGCGATGTCTGGCACTGAGCTGGAGTTCGTCCAGGTTTCCGCCAGTAAGGCGATGTCGGGCGAGGCAGCGTCGAGAAGGTCCTAGATCTCTGTGGCGTGATTGTGGATGGCTCATACGTTGGGGAGGATGCACTTGAGAGGCTCGGGTGAGGTGCGGTCAGTAGGTTGGGTGAGGGAGCCGGGGTACGGAGGTGGGTGAAGGTGAGGTGGCATTGAAGGCAGGAGAGCGGGCCACGGGTATTGGTCAGCGTCAAAAGCTGGCAGTTGTTGTGTCCGGGGTGAAGTTCGTGGAGGATGCTGGCATCGTATCGGTGGCAGGTCGAAGGACCAGGGTCCCTGTGGCTGGTTGTGGTCAGATAGCAGACAGGCGCAAATGGGCTTGGCTTTGGAGAAGCATCTCGGCGTACATCGCAACACAAATCTATGCTCTGGAGCACTCGAACTCCAGAAATTTCATGAGAAATATACCAGTGAGTTATGACAACATTGTCTGTGCTAAGTACAAGGTGGTCCCCTTTGAAAACTTATGTGCACCACAGGATCTAATGGATCAGTTCTTTCATGAAAATTGACCAAAGATAAATGAGGATTGTCTCGAAACACGTTGGCTACTGTGGTTATTAATTTTAAAAAGAAGAAGAATATGAATATGAATAAAGAATTTTCTTCGCACTACATCTATTGGAGAATATGAATTATTGAAGTTGTGCATGAAATATCGTGAGTTTGTGTTGAATCATTATGAACAAGAAGTAACACTGTCTTGAAAAGGATGCTGAACCATAGCAATTATCCTACCTAGAAGGGTCAGAGTGAACTCGGGGGGCAACTACTTAGGGGCCGATTCCGATCTCGGCCGGTAGGGCTCCAAATCGGATTCGGCTTAACCGGATCCGATTCGGAGCCCTATTTCCCGACCGATTCGTACGTGCGTCCGGACGAGCGAGTACGATGCGAAATCGCCGACCGACTCGTTCGGGCGTCCCAACCGCTCCGACCGACACGTTCCCGGGTCGAACCGCACCGACCGACTCGCTCGGACATGATTCGCACCGCGCAATGGAGATGTTCCCCGGCCGGGTAAGTACGATGCGCGCCACGAGCAGTCCGACCGACACGCGCCGCCCGGCTCGAAAGAGCAGTCGGAGCCGTACTTCAGGGGTCCGTGTCGGACCCACCTGTACGCGTAGCCGCGCGAGTCGCACACAGGGGGGATCCATGGGTCCCCCCTACCTGTGCGTGTACGGCGCGAGTCGCTTCGCCGCGTACACGCTGTAGGGGGCGCCCTTGTTCGCCTCGCACCCATTGAGGCAATGGGAGCCCGCGTACGCGTTGTACGACCGGCTCCCATTGACTTCAATGGGAGTCCGACCGACTCGAGTACGATAACATACGGACGCATCGTACTCGTTCGGTCGGGCTGCACGGGTACGATTCGGTCGGAAATCTCTCCGGGTCCGGCTCGGTCGGAGAGATTTCCGGCCCGAATCGGAATCGGCCCTTTAGTGGTGGAGCTACGCTGGGGAGAACAGTGACAATGGCCAGGTAGGTGGGTGTTCTCTCTTGCTGCGCGGGGGCTGCCATTAAGTAGTGTGAGGGCGAGGGCTGGTCAGCCGGGAGGCGGGAAGCAGGGAGCAGGAAAAACGTCACGCTGGATGGGGGAGGGGCTGTGGGGGTCAGCAGTGGCGCGAAAATGGGAAAGTGCTGGAGGGCAAGAAAAAGAGGGGTTCACTGACAAAATTCGATAGCAAAAATATAGATGATAAAAATATAGATGAAAAAATATAGAATGCAAAAAGATCGACTCCCACTACTTAAACAGGTAAGTACAAAAATATTGAAGTTAAAAATATATATGTAAAAAATATTGATTTAAAAATATAAATAAAATAAATAATATATATTAAAGATATAAAATATTAATATTATCTTTAACAGAATACATTACATTTAATATACATTTTAACTAAATATAAAAAATAAACTTAATTAAAAAAAATATAAACGCACAAACATAATAATTTATACATATACATATATTTACTTTAAAATAATTTATTAACTTTATCTTTATTTAGGGGCCCATTACGATGGCGGGCGGAAGCACTACCGCCGTGCTGGCGGATGCAAAAACCACCAGTTACCGCCGGCACGCAGCAGTCCACACGCCCGCCCAATTACGATGCGAAAAGCAGGCCAAACACCGCCGGCAAGCCAGCAACACCGTCCGCCATCAAAGTGCGCCCGCACACGTAGCGGCGCAGCACAACTGACACACACCGTCCGACGAAACACGTCCCGCCCGGCGCATAAATTACGATGCCGCAAACAAACGGCTCCCACGGCAAAGAGACACCGCACGTGAAAGAGAGGCGGAAACACGGACGCAGAGCACGGACAACGAAGAAGCGGCACCCCGGGCATGAATCCAGCACTGCAGGCCCTTCCCATGCTTCTGCTGATGCACCACCAAGGACGCAACGTACCGCGGAGACGCAGGTAGGCACACACACAACAAGTGCACGCAAACAGCGCACACAGTGCAAGGGAGGAAAAAGCGGACAACCCCCCACCAGCGCGTGCACACTACACATCCACCATCGCATCCACATATGACACACAGGCCAAATCCTAACATCGCGGAACACATGTGTACACACCACCTGGGACTAGGAACCAACCACCCCGTCACGGCCCCAAAGCGCCGATGACGCCGCCACACATGCGCACAACGCAGAGGCCAACCGCAGCGCCATGCATGCGTCGCACACAGACACAGGGACACAACCAAGCAGCACACACACCAGCCCCACCCCGAACGCACATGACACGTGACAGGCCGGCCACAGACATGTCCCCAACGCCCAATTCACGGACAACACCCAACGCCACACAACCGACGCACACATGTCAGTGAAGTCACGCAACAGCAGGACACACCCCAGTGTAACAAACATGGCGAAGCACACAGCGGCGGCAACACCAACTAGGAGAAGCAGGGCCCCTTCGGGAAGAGGAACGCCAGTACCACACTGAAAAACCCATACCACCCTGCACATATGAACAAGACACATGAAACGGAACACCAAAGAGCCCGGTGACCGACAACAGGTGGCCCAAGAATTACATCCACACACAAGGCCCAACGCAGAGCGGAAAGGCAGCCTGCCGCCCACACAAGGGAGAGCAGACAGCACTGAATGACCTTCCATTCCAACACCGAAACCACAGCCCTACGACAGAAGCCGGTGAATACAGCCATTGTCCAAGAATAGACCAACACAGGCATGCCGAGGAGACCGACCACACGGCAGATAGCGCATATCACAGAAGCACACAACGGACGGGGAAGAAAGAAGAAAACACTCCCCCATGTCGGCCACATGCAAGTTAATTGGAAGGAGTCACACAGCACTGACCTTGAACTGTCTGAGAAGCATGTGGGAAGAGGGCCCGTGTCCTCCAAACAAGCCAACAGAACACAAGTCCTGTCTCCCTACGACTACACAGAGCTCACAGCAACCTCGGAGCGTGCACATTGCAGACTGCACACACAGCCGGAGCACGCCACCACAACGCACCGCTGCGAAATGGCAACCGCAACACACCTACCCAACTACGCCGAAGAGCTCAAGCTGTACCAAACCAGCACGATACATACATTGGGATGCGATCTCCTGTCCCTGCTGAACGTAAGTTACCGACTGACTTACCGCATCACATTGTTCAGCTGCGTCATGCCCGTCTTCTACTGTCGGAGGTGTCCCTACCAGCATCCCGTCGAGATATGCCTCTCCAACCCGGCATGTCTGAAGGCGGACCTGCTACCACTACTCCTCCCTCTGGACGCACACGACAGGGCCTGCTCTGCCTATGGGGGCATGGCGTATGTGGCCAACATCGCACGCGCACTGAAATGGAACCACTGTGCCTCCACACGACGGATCATCGAGAACAGCTACATCGAATGTCACCCAGCATGCCCCATCATGGTCCTCCAAGGGACAACCTACGAACAACACCTTGACAGCCACCATCCGCTTCATTGGCTGGCAAACATGTACACCACCAATGACATGGAAGCCCTGCTGGACGGCATCGCATACCTGACAACCTGTAAATACGTCGGACCACAACGCAGGTTCCCCGACTGACCTATGAAGTCCAACCCCGCACCCATGCTCAGCTTCCGCACGGACTGGCCAGTCACCACCACAACAGCCATACCAAACGACCGGCAACTGTAACCACACCATCAACGACATCGCCATGACATCGGATATGACCGGGACATGCACACTGTTCCCCATCACATCCAGGAACACCGCATGCATCGTGGGAGGCAGTGGCATGGGCTCTGTGCATCGCACCCACATGGACGGAACTGCACGAACAACCAGGACACGACATGGATCCAGCGCACATGGACACACACACCGCTCAGTGGACATGAATAGGTCGCCTGGAGTCTGTGGGTGCTGCACCCCTCCCACCCCCGCCCCGGGAATCCCATACCAGGACCTTTGCATGGACGACAAGTGCATACAACAACAACACGACCCCAGTGACTGTGACATGTCCAGTAACCACCACAGTGCAACAACAAGTGGCACGCCGCTGCATGCACGCAAGCACATGCCCTGATGTCATCTCACATGCACGCGTGCATGAGGAACAACCGCAGCAAACCTGTCACATGGAACTGAGATGGACTGTGCCCATGATGCCGAGCGGTCTGGTAGGCTACATGTATACCGTCTGTGTCAAAGTCCGCAGCTCCGCAGCTATACGTAAATGTACATTAGCACAGCCTTGGCCAAGCAGATGTAACCCCACACCCTATCCCATTTGTAATCATGCTCAGTATATCCTCAATATGTATTCCGCTGCCAGTAGTGTCCACTATACTGCATCACAGAGGACAGAAGACTCAATATAATGTTTGAAACCAGAACTGTCTCCGCTGACTCATTTCACAAGTACGAATGAGAGAGGATGAGAGTATGTGAAGTACACGGCAGTCGTGACATGACCATGTAGTCCACTGGTATTGGATGTCAACGCAAATGAGTAGCACTACTGTGGAAGACACACATGTGTCGTGTGAAGTCGTATGGACGCAGTGCTCAGGTGGGTGGGTGCGACGGGTAGATGCGCACATGCCAAGTTGGAGCACGCCGTGTTGGGAGGGCTCATGAACAGTACACCACCGCTTCCCTGGGCATTGTGAGAGGACACCTGTCGGGGGGAGTGAACACGTGTGTGCACAGCAGCCGGGCACACGTACAAAGCGGTACCAGGCGCACCTCAGCCCACCCTCTGTGGACGAGCTGGATCCTGTTGTGCGCCCGCCATGCCCCTTGACAAGGCACACACAGCCCCAGTCGACCAGGTGTAACCCCAACATAGTCAATCCGCACAGGCGATACAGGGCACGGGATGGCAGTGGAGCATGGTGTGTGAGAGGTCTCCTCGCGCTCCTCCTGGTCATATCACGCAGGCAATAGAACCTCAACGTCCAGCATGGCAAAAAGTCAAATGGAAGTGTAGGGGGACGCACCACAGCACGAGCAGCACTGACGTCACGGGAGGTGGCTCGCACCATCCCATCCATTGCCCATCATACCAACCACGCCACATGCCATTGCGACTAAGTGCAAGCGCGTGCGCCACCACCCCTGAGCCCTCCCCAGAGAGGCCAAAGAGTGAATGTGTGGGCCATCAGCCACAGACGGACGCGGCATGGCCGCAAGGGCAGCCACAGCCACTGGGTGTCGCAGGTGGCGGATCCGGAAGGCGAAGACTGTGATGCATAGTCCATGCAGGCCGGGTCTCCATTTGGGGCACCACGCAGGTGGACGGCGTCCCGCCACACATCATACCCTGAGACAGCCCACTCGTGCAACTGGACCCACACATACACTCCTTGCCCTCTCTGGTGCAAGCTTGGGGCTGCCTGTGCAAGCGCTAGCCTCGCAGGTGAGCATGCATATTGGGGGGCGAGGGGAGGACATGAGGGCTGGGGCGAAGATGACTGTATCACTGTCAGTTAGTACAAGGGATGACCCAGATGTGGAAAGGAAGAGACGTGTCCCGTGTGTACTGCAACTAGTCGCCAATCCAACTACCCCCCATGTCCGGAATGTAAGCCCGCACCTAGGCCCGCCCATCCGCCACATCGAACATACCACCAGCACGACAACCTTCCCATTCGAAACACTGACTGGGGGTGGCGACCAGTGAACAATCATGTGTAGCCTACCCACGCGTACATGTGGGCCCTCCATGATCCATGTCACCTGCGGCAAAGACATGACATGCGCAATGAGGGAAGTGAGGAGAGCTGTCCGCCCCACGCGCAGAAGGTGCATCAGCTCCACAGACCCAGCAGCGAGTCCAGCAGGGGTCACATGTGCAGGGGCAGCTGTGCCTGGTGTGAAGGCACATGCATATAGACAGCACATCGACCAATGTGTAGTCTGCCCACATCCACAGTCCATCATCATGCGGACATAGGAATTGAACACAGGGCAACACATCTTAGCTGGTGCACCCACCGTGACCAACAATGCGCAATCATCGACGTACCCGCCCTGTGCATGGCCCCCCACCCAACGGAGGCACATCCAGTGCCACCATCCCACACACACAAGCCTTCCACGGAACATGCTGTGTCCAATGGTCAGTACAGAGTCAGCGCCCATCTGGTGGATCCTGAACAGGAGACACATGCACACACATGCCAGCTCCCACTATGTACGACTGCCACCTGGCACGTGCAATGTAACCTCTCACCTGTGACGTGTGACTGCAAGCACACAGCCGTCTTGGCATGGGGCTGTCAATGTGGACACCAGTCAATGTTTCGGGAGCTGTGATCCGTACAGTGCTGTACATAGGGTGCAGTGCTGACACCTACTACTGTCTCATATCCCCTCGTGCCACAGGTCCCACTTGTATTGGCCGCTCAGCCCGTGCCCACATCGTCGTCGTCGTGTGCCATACTCATCCAGCCTCGGAAGCAGTACCATGCTCAGCAGACACTCATGTTGCCGTGGCGTTGCCGCTTGACGAATATGCAGTCAGTCCCCATCAGCACGCCCCGCAAGTCATTGGGGCCTAGATCCCCATGTGCATGCACATGGCAGTGGTATGTCTCACTTGCCATTGCCATTGTTGGGAGACCTGTGTAAGTGTATTGTGGCCGTGCCGTCCCAGCTTGACAGCTGGGCTGTGGCTCATGTGCTTGCTCAGTCATGTCAGTGATGTGTATGCGAAATTGCTATGTGCCGTGTTGCTTTGACATGTGTCCTCTGCCATTTAACCCAGGCGGAGACCGAACATTGACCGCCCATACCAATTGCTGGCGGACATGGACGATACAGAGGTAATCAGGAAGTTTCGGCTGGACAGGCCAACTCTGCATCGACTGTGTGCCATGTTAGAGCCCCATCTCCGTCCCCGCAGGGTGTATCCGACTGCTGTCACCCCCACGGCTAAGGTGATGGCCGCCATGCATTTCTTCGCCACTGGGTCATTCCAGCACACAGTGGGCAGTGGAGGAGGGATGTCCCAGCCCATGTTCAGCAAGGTGCTGAGGGATGTACTGGCAGCCATGATGCTGTACCGGAACAGGTACATCAGATTCCCCAGGGCTCGTGAATTGGCGGCAGTGAAGGGTGCATTCTATGCCCTTGGCAGAATCCCACACGTCGTGGGAGCCATTGACTGCACTCATGTTGGCCTTGTTCCACCACAGGCCACTGAGCACCTGTACCGCAACAGGAAGCACACGCACTCCCTGAATGTGCAAGTGGTGTGCCTTGCGGACATGGTGATCACCCACGTGTGTGCAAAGTTTCCAGGCTCGGCCCATGACGCACACATAATGCGCAACAGCATCTTGCCACGACTGATGGCCAATCTGCAACAGGATCGTGGCTGTATTGTCGGTGAGTATGTGGAGTGGTGTAGCGTGCTGGTTGTGCGATGCTGTCCCCTGTCCAGTTGGAATAGCAACGGTTCTCTGTGTCCCTCACACCCAGGTGACTCTGCGTATCCGAATGGGGCATGGCTGCTCAGTCCATTGAGGAATCCTCGCACCCCAGCAGACGATCGATACAATGAGGCACATGGGAAGACCAGACGTGTGGTCGAGCGTACCTTTGGCCTCCTCAAGTCCAGGTTCAGGTGCCTGGACCGCACCGGGGGTGCACTGGCGTACTCCCCACAGAAGGTGTGCCAGATAGTGGTGGCGTGCTGCATGCTGCACAATCTGGCCATTCGGAAGCAGATCCCCCTCATTGTGGATGACGGAGATCAACCAGGGCCCCAGCCCGCAGACCAGGACAGCTCGAGTGAGGTGGACAGCGGAGAGGAGGAAGCTGGGAATGTGCGCCAGCAGCTCATCGCCCGCTACTTCACTTGACGGTGAGTGTCCATGTACGACGGATGATGTGTCTGTATCTATGCAGGTGTGTGTGTGCTGTGTCAGGGTGGCCGTATGTTCACTGCGTGCAGTGTGTCAACGCTCCATGGCCAGGGTAGTATGCCACTGTTGGTGGCTGTGGCATTGTGCCCTATTGCTCTGTGCGATGTGTGTACATTGCTTGTAGTTGTTGACATGTACTGTGTGATGGGTGTGTGACACACTCATTGAATGTGCTCCTGTTCTGTCTCCCACCCCTAGGTCCCTACAGGCCCTCCGGATTCCATTTCCATGCCACGCATCAGGTGCCTTTCCGCCCAAGGTGGCCGTTGTATTCCGTACAATAAAGACACAGGGCACAAACAGCAGTTAGTGAAAAAGGTGCATTTATTACAAACTGTGACATGTGATTGTGTGTAAGGTGATGACAAAAGTGGTGCGTGCAGTGACAATGAGCTGTCGGTCATGGCTGCGTGATGATCAGGGTGTACCCACTGGTTCTATGTCCATAGTCCAACACACACATGCCATCCAGATGGCTGTGTGGAGTGGGATCGTAGAGCAAGTCAATGCAGTGGCTGGTCAAGGAAGGCTGGCGGAAGGCTGGCTGGCTGCCTCACTTGCGACTGGAGCGTGCGAAGTCCTCCCGGGAGATCTGTTTCCTCTTCGGACGGCCCCTTCCACGTTTGGGAGGGGGTGTGTGGTGGCGACCTGCTGGTGGTGGGTGAGGTGTGCTCACTGGCTGTGGACGCAGGGGAAGTGGACACTGCTGCCCGAGCCTGCGCCCTAGCAGGTGGTGGCGGAGGTGGTGTTGCTGGCCTTGCCTGTGACCCCACCGCCACCACCAGCTGGCCCATGAGGTCCACGAGTTGGTCCATACGGGACACGAATTGGCCCATATGGGCGTCCATGGACCTCAGCACCCCCAGCACCTCCCGCGTGTCAGTAGCAGACCTGGCCCATTGTCCTTGGGCCTCTTCATAGGCCCCAAGGACTCTGTCCATTTGAGGCAGGGCATGGCTCCCAGGGGAGGCTGGCGTTTCCCTGACCCTGCTCCTCCTACCAGTCCTGCTGCCACCGGCCTGCCCACTAGCCACATTGCTCACCACGGTCCTCGCTGTGGCTCCCAGGGTGGATCCAGTCGGCCGGGCCACCACCTGCGCTGGGGCTGGTGCCAGCGAAGACGTGGTGGTGGTGGAGGCGGTGGTGGTCGGTGCGGCGATGGTGGCGGTTGCGGCAGTGGTAGTGGCCGCAATGACCGTGGGTGTGGCCGCAACGACAGTGGCAGCAGGGGACTGGGACTGTTCAGCATCCCTGGATGATGGGTTGGTGGGTAGGAGGGGTCCTGGGGAGCGGCTGGGCCCTGCCACGCCAGATGGGCCAGCTTGGTGGTCCGTGTCCGAAGAGGTGGACAGATCCTCCAGATCCGTGTGTCCTCGTTGGGGGCTTGTAGGCTGGCTGTGCTGGCTGCTGTCTCCATCCCCAGCGTCCAGCAGTTCGTCACCTGTGGAGAGAATGAGATTTGTTATTGTGTTGCACCTGGCGAAGTATGTATTAGTCGTCTGACATTGGCAGTTCGTGCAATCTCGTACATGGATTTCCCGGAGGCGAGTGTGTGGCTGTGGCATCTGTAGTTGTGTGTGCTAGGCAATGGGACTGTGTGCTGTGCACATGTGGCATGGGACGGATTGGCCATGCCGATGGGTGTGTTGCTTTGCCCCTACTCATTGTGACTCTGGTGTATGCGGGCTCCTGGCCCATCCTGGGTCTGGTTTGTACTTTGCTTTTGGAGTTCAAATGGAACGCTTAGGAACGCATATGGCAACATGGGGGCCATGCCCCAGATTCGCATTTGGGAGGGTATATGCTTTTGGGGTACATGCTGTGAGCCATGGGTGCCGAACGTGACATGTGTTGTGGCAGCATGACAGTGCATGGTCTGAGGTGTGTGCATGCCTGACATGCCCTGCATATTTGCTGTCTGTTGTGGTTACTGGACATGGCATTGGACGCATCGTTATGAGTGAGTGATAGTTGTGTGCCAGCCAACGTATTGCAGTTGTCCCATCTCCTTGGTGTGCGTGCTGCCCTGTGCCATGTGCATCACTGCAGTGCTCGGGGGGGTGTGGCCCATGTTGTGTGTTGTTGCTCACAGTGTGTCGTGCGCTTAATTGACTTCTGGCACATGGTTGGTCATGGGCATGTGTCTTAGCGTGACTGCTGTATGTGTGGATGACATGCCTTTCATGAGACCGGGGCTGACGGATGGGATGGATGGATGGATGGTATGTTGTATGTGCATGGTGTGTCTGTGAGTTTGATGGGTTCAGTGGTGTTCGTGTGCATTTCTGTTGTTTCGCTCTGTTGCGTCTAGTGTTGTTTGTCTTACATAGGCGTAGTTGTGGGGTGTGTGGTTGACAGGCAGTAGGGGCTACATGGACAGGACTTCAATGGTGTTTCGGTTGTGTGTGATGAGTTGCACAGTGGCTGCCGTGTGGGACTATATTCAGTGTGGCTTGTGCATGCAGACGTGGCTCCTTGGGTGTTGCTATGTCTGTGATGGGTCATGTGGGGTGTGAGTCTGCTGTTCATGTCCGTGTGCACATTGTTCACTTGTTCGTGACGGTGGGCGGTGCTGCGTGTTCGTGTGCTACGTGACATGTCCCATGTGTTGGTGGTGTTATGGTCCTCATGCCTCCAGTAATCCAGCCCTGTCCAGTTTCCCACCTGCAAGTTGTTCGTGCGTGCACTGTACTGGATGCCACATGGCTCTTAGCGGGGGTGCTCCATGTTGCAGGTCTGTGGGGGTGGGGGGGTGTAGTGGGTCGTGGGGGTGGCTGTACACCCACTGACACCGATTGCTGTGGACCGTGATGTCTGCCTTTCGGCTGTCGTTGTGCACTGCGGTGGCTGACACGTGGGTGTGGGGTGTGGGGGATGCTCCTCCTTGCTGTGCTGTGGGACTGGGGCCTGGTGTGTGTTGTACTTGGGCTGTCCACCGTCCCACCCACTGCACTTTGTGTTCCTGCCACTTACCTGTTACTTGTCAGTTGGTGCAGCTGTGCCTGACACATGGGTGTGGGGAGTGCTCCACCTTGCTGGTCTGTGGGAGTGGGGGCCTGGTGGGTGTTGTACTTCAGCTGTCCCCCCTCCGACCCACTGCACTTTGTGTTCCTGCCACTTACCTGTTACTTGTCAGTTGGTGCAGCTGTGCCTGACACATGGGTGTGGGGAGTGCTCCACCTTGCTGGTCTGTGGGAGTGGGGGCCTGGTGGGTGTTGTACTTCAGCTGTCCCCCCTCCGACCCACTGCACTTTGTGTTCCTGCCACTTACCTGTTACTTGTCAGTTGGTGCAGCTGTGGCGGACACATGGGTGTGGCGGGTGCTCGTTGTGGCGCTTCTGGCATATTTGTGGACCTGTTGGTGGTTACGTGGCTGGCTTAGTGTACACATGTCCCCACGCATCTTACAGTTGTTCGGTTTGGCCTGTGTGTGGTAGTGTCTGTTGCATGTGCGTGTGATGTGTTGTGTATTGTGTGCTGGACATGGGGGTGTTTGTCCCTGGGAGCTGTGGCATGGTGGTTGCGCATGTGTGTACATAGCGGTGTGCTGGTATACATTAGTTTGTACTTACCAGCCTCCACTCCCCCTGCTAATCCGGCGAGGATCTCCGGATGGATTACGACTCGCACCTTCTCCTCCCACGCTTTGAAGGTCTTAAAGATCGCGGGATTCCCTCCGCCAGTGACGGCAGCCAGCTCTCTGTTTTTGCCCTCCTTCTTCTTGACCAGGCTCTTTACGTCATTCCAACGTTTGTTTATCTCGGTTCTGTTCCTGGGCAGGGTCCCGACTGCATTGACCTGGTCTACGATCCGGGTCCACATTCTGTTTCTGGTGGCTAGTGGTGTGTGCTGGACCATGTTCCCATAGATTTGTGGGTACACCTTGATGATCTCGTCGACCATGACCGTCAGCTCCATGGGCGTGAACTTGGGCATCCTTTGTGGTGCCATGGTGTTTGTGGTGCTGGTGCGGTGTGTGTTGTGTAATGTGCAGGGGGTTTGTGGTGCCGGTGTTTGGTGGTGGTGGTGGTGGTGGTTGTGATGTGTGCGTTTCTGTGGTGTGCTGCTGTCCTTGCTGTGTCACTGTGTCCTCTCCTCTCCTCTCTGGTTTGCAATGTAGCAAGGGGTTGTGGTCTGTGGGAGTGCTGCTTTTGTACTCACCTATGTGGGTGTGTCCTCATGGTCTGTTGTTTTCAGGTGTGTTGTGTCTGGGGTTCTGGCCTTTGTATTTTTTGTTTGTCCGGGGGTGTTTTCGGGATGTGTACTGTGCTTGTGTATTTGTGCGTGCCTTGCTGTGTGGACTTGTTGGCCATGTTGTGTGCTATTGGTTTTGTGTGCGGATGGTTTCTGTGCAGGTACGTGGGCGCCATGGCTTCTGCCGTGTCGATTCTCATCGGCGTTGTTTGCGCTGGCGGGCGGTATTTTTGTTGTTTTTCCGCGCTCATGGCGGTGCGATCGTAATTTCACGTGCGGTGTGTCGGCCGTGAGGGCGGGCGGTTTTGTGTTGTCGTGCGTGTTTCCGTCCGTGGCGGGCGGTTTGACTCCGACTCGGACGATGGCGGGCGGTATTTTGTATGATTTTTCCGCCGATGGCGGTTTTCAGTTTGTGTACTCATAATGGCGTGGTCGGTGTTCAGGCGGTGTGTGCGGGCGGATTTTTGCCGCTTCCATGCCTGGCGGATTTTTTTACGCCGGGTATCGTAATGTGCCCCTTAATTTTTAAACTTTTAAATTATATAAAAATAAAATATATACATCAATAGTTTAAAAATAAAAAAACATTCTATAATGAATTAAAACATTAAACTATTTAAAAAAATTAAAACGTACATTTTGCAATACAATAAATACAACAGTAGGGAAAATGTTGGATAGCAGAATAATTAAATTTACTATTCCAACTCAAGTGAATACAACAGTAGGTAAAGTGTTGGATAGCGGAGGGGTAAAAGTTACTATTCCCGCTACAAAGAGTGCAATATTAGGGAAAGTGTTGGATAGCGGAGGGGTAAAATTTACTATTCCCACTCCAGGGAGTGCAAAAGTAGGGTAAATGTTGGATAGTGGAAGAATTAAACTTACTATTCCAACTCCGTGAGTGCAACAGTAGGGAAAATGTTTGATAGCCGAGGGGTAAAAATTACTATTCCCACTCCAGTGAATGCAACAATAGGGAAAATGTTGGAAAGCGTTGGGGCAAAAATCACTATTCCCACTCCAAAGAGTGCAACAGTAGGGAAAGTGTTGGATAGTGGAGGGGTAAAAATTACTAATCCCACTCCAGTGATTGCAACAGTAGGGAAAGTGCTGGTTAGCTAAGGGGTAAAAATTACTATTCCCACTCCAGTGAGTGCAACAGTAGGGAAAGTATTGAATAGCGGAGGGGTAAAAATGACTATTCCCACTCCAGAGAGTGCAACAGTAGGGAAAGTGCTGGATAGCGGATGGGTAAAAATTACTATTCCCACTCCAGTGAGTGCAACAGTAGGGAAAGTGCTGGATAGCGGAGGGGTAAAAATTACTATTCCCACTCCAGCGGGTTCAACAGTAGGGAAAGTGCTGGATAGCGGAGGGGTAAAAATTACTATTTCCACTCCAGTGAGTGCAACTGTAGGGAAAGTTTTGGATAGCGGAGGGGTAAAAATTACTATTCCAGCTCCAGTGGGTGCAACAGTAGGGAAAGTATTGGATAGCAAATTGGTAAAAATTACTGTTCCCACTTCAGTGAGTGCAACTGTAGGGAAAGTATTGGATAGCAGAGGGGTAAAAATTACTATTCCCACTCCAGTGAGTGCAACAGTAGGTAAAGTGCTGGATAGCAGAGGGGTAAACATTACTATTCCCACTCCAATGAGTGCAACAGTAGGGAAAGTGCTGGATAGCGGAGGAGTATAAATTACTATTCCCACTCCAGTGAGTGCAACAATAGGGAAAGGGCTGGATAGCGGGGGGGCAAAAATTACTGTTCCCACTCCAATGAGTGCAACAGTAGGGAAAGTGCTGGATAGCGGAGGGGTAAAATTACTATTCCCACTCCAGTGAGTTCAACAGTAGGGAAAGTGGTGGATAGCAGAGAAACAAAAATTACTAATAACATTTAAACAATTGAATACAATTAAATAATCTTAAAAAAGAATATTTAAAAAATATACGATTAAATATATTAAACATATAAAAAGAACACATATTATAATATTAATTACATATAACAAAAAGGTACAAATATTATATAAAATAAATTAATAAATACATTTATAAACAATATTTTTTTAAAGGAGCAAATATTAACAAACAAACATATCATTTAAAACATAAACGTATTCATTTTATTTCCTACCCTATAACACCACACCAATAAAAAAAGACTCCAACATTTTTATTTACATTTATTTCCATAATCAACATAATTAATAATGAATTTAAAAAATATTATTAATAAAAAAATAATAAACATTCATTGAGTAAACATTCTTTAACACTATAATATCCACAACACACACCTAAAAATAATTACACAATTACCATAATTAATTACTAATTAATTAATTTAAATTAATTAACAACTAATTAATAATTAATCAATAAAAAAATAAATTACTTCCCACCCTTCCCACCATTTACACCTATAAACACCACAAGACACACCTAAAATTAATTACACAATTACCGTCATTAATTACTAACAATTAATTAAAATTAATTAACAACTAATTATTAATTCATCAATTATAAATAAATTACTTCTCACCCTTCCTACCATTTTCACCTATAAACACCACAACACACACCTAAAATTAATTACACAATTACCATAATTAATTGCCAATTAATTAATTAACAACTAATTATTAAATAATTATTAATACATTAATTTACACATTTAACACTATAACATCTCAATTAAACAAATATTATTAAATAAAAATTATTCAATAAATGTAATATAAATAAATTACTTCCCACCCTATTCCCCTATCAACCCACAATCCGCTACGGAACTAAAAACACAAAATTCAAATAAAAAAATAATAATAACTACTAGAAATAATCAATACATTTTATATAATTAAATTACTTCCCACCCTATTCCACTATAAACCCACAACCCGCTACTGAACTAAAAACGCAAAATTCAAATAAAATAAATAAATAACTACTAAAATTTTAACACATATAATAAACATACAAACAATTCTTATACAAAAAAACACACACATAAAATATATACTAAAATACATAACATTAATAAAAAATCGATATTTCTAACAACTATATTTTTGCAAACGATATTAAACACTTCGATATTTTTTAAATCGATATTACTTACCTAAAATCGATATTCTTGACGAGAATTTGTCTGTCAATATTCCTGACCCACGATATTTTTGACACGATATTTGTGCAATTTGATATTTTTTACTCGATATTCTGTCTCTGCACCAAAAAGAGGCAACAAGAGTAAAGAGGCAAAAGGAAAAAAAACTGAGAAAAAGGTAAGAAGAGAAAAAAGGCACAAAGAGAAAAAGAGAGATCAAAGAAAAGACAGAAGCAGCAGAGGGACAGAGGGCAGAAGAGCAGAAGAGCAGAATGCTCTCCCACTGGACCACCAGGGATGAGGTGCAGGCAGGGGCCTGCGGGTGGAGGAGGGCCTCGTACACCCGACCCAGAAGGGTCAGAGTACACTGAGGCGGCAGCTACTTAGTGGTAGAGCCGCGCGGGGTAGAGCAGTCACACTGACTGAGTGATGGCCGATGCTGGTCCTGAAGTAGAGAGAGTGCTCTGAAGGCCTGGCATCATGGTGTTGATGGCTCCTGTGAGCCCATGGTATGGCAGAGAGTGCTAGCCTGCATCGTTTGCTGTACATGATCATTGATGCCCGCAAAATTAATTTTTCCCATCCAAGCACCTTAATTATCAGTAGTCTTTGTTGCCAGCTCAAAGAGTTGCTGCCAGAGCATGCTTCTTGCAACCTGTGAGGAGTAGATTTTCAGGATTTTTAGAAAGTTTTTGCTTGACTTGACAGAATACTTTGAAAGTGATGTGAGGACATGAGGTGTGCCAGGAGCTCTGCTGGCATTCTCCCACAGCCGGCGGTAGGCATCCATCTTTCATGCACTCTTTGGACTGGAGGTATGGCTGTGGGAGAACTATACGATACAACAAATATTTACATGTTTTTCCACTGGAAATTGGAAGTAGAATTTTGAGCTGCATTGTAGTTGGGATTTTCTGTGCCTGACATTTTGAGGGTGGTTGCTTGCCAAAAAAAGAGTCTTGCACCTCCCCCAAATTAAACATCCTCTGATGTGGCCTCGGGTGCAAATTGTCTTTAAGTGCAAAAGTGTCTCTTCACACACAACATATCCTCTGAAATGGAAACAGAAAGCTGGCAACCCTAGACTGTACAGTTCAGGGAAATTTAAAGATACTTTATACGTTTCTTCTTTCTTGTGTAAACAATCTCTTGAAAATTTGAGAAAAAGTGTGAGGGTTTGTTGGTAGGGTCCGTATGGTAGCTGTGGCAAAGTGCAATGTTGCGTTTGGGCACAAGGCCTGGCGCAATAGTGCAGCCTGTTGTAACAAGGCGGCCACTAGTGAGATGGCAAGTCTTAGCCTAGGCATGTCCTGAGAAGATGGTATCCGTGGTTGAGTTGCCTTGTGGTAGTGCTAGTCAGAGATGTTGACTTGGGGCAGGGGGCAAGTGTAGCACAAAAGTAGGGGGTGCGATATGAGAGACGGAAGAATTAGAGAGCCTCATATTCTTGCAGTCACCGACTGTCCGCGTGCTCTTTCATGTGTTTATGTTTTAGCTGATATTTGCTATTCACATATCTAATGAAACTGACTAACCATGTTTCCAACGCAAAAAACGCATGTCAGGCTAACATTTGTTGGCGAAATGTTGCTTTCATTCTCTGAACTTCTAAAGGTTTCCAAATGGTAAGCAGAATGTTAAAGGCCCTGGGTTCACATTAACGATACTTTTTAAGTTTTCTTGAGGTTCCTTTGGAAGAAAGATGTAGTTTAGAGGCAAAGTTATATACATTAGATCCAGGTGTTCGGCAGTGGGGTTGGCTGCCTTGCTTACTACTTGGTTCTGAACTAGCATGAGGAGCAATACTCCAAACTTGTTCTCACTGAGTTTTTTAAGCTTGTAGTCATTGTGAAGTGTTGGTTCTGTCTGGACTGATGCTGCCCATGTGAAGTGAACATGCTACATGGCAGCATTTTGACTATGAACTGCAATTCTGACCGTTACATAACTCTAGCGTTTCCTAGAGAGGTGATGGTCATCTTAGATATCTGGCATAACTTTCCTCTTCCATGGTGTCATTGGTAGGCAATCATGATATAGTGTTCTTGAAAGAATAATGGATGGACGGAATGGTGAACAATGTCAAACATTTACCCCTAGTACAGAGACGTGGGCCTAATAGATCTCTTCACTGGTGGTGAGTGTTTGAAAAGTTTCAGCACTCCGCCCATCATCTTGTTGTGTTTGCTGTGTTCGACCTAAGTGGCCAAGGGTATGCCCAGACGTGGTTCTCTTGCTCATTGTGCTACTGGATTCAAGCTAGCCTGGCTGATGAGGAGTAATACCCCAAAACCGGTCCTAGGATACTTGTTCCGGGCCAGGGAGGACCTGGCCTGGCAGTTCAGGCTGGAATGTTCCCATGGGTAGCAGGGTCAAGACTGATTTGCATATGGTTGCACCCAAACTGGGGTGGCAGGGTGAGCAAAAGAACGATGGATTTAACCCAGATATCTTGACTAGGGTGAGTGTATGAAAAGTTTCAGCACTCCGTCCATCATCTTGTTGTGTTTGCTATAGTGTTGCTGAAGACAGGACCTTGCTACACGGATCTAAGATTTCCTGGCCAAGACCCATTGCTATCTTATGGATTTGTACTCAAGAATATTGCGAATACAGAGAACAAAAAAAGATTTTATTAAGCGCACAGATGCTACTAAGAGTGTCCTGGCGAAGAGAAGTTTTCAGAAAGCCGGGATGTTAATAATATTAAATTTTAAATATTTTTGAAAATTTATAAAACTTCATCCAAGACTGGGATTTGTTACATTTGCCAAGAGTTATCCTGTAATGGAACAGGAAGGATTCTCAGAGCAAACAATGTTGCCCATGTTCTGAGCTAATAAATGGTATAGATTAAGAAACAAAAGAATATAAATTGATTACTTGACTGTGCTTTTATGATTTATAGAAATCGAATAAAGCCTATTTGATTGATTGATTACTTGACTGTTTACAGTTCTAAAAGAGTCAAGTAGAAACTAGAACTCACCTTCTAAAGAGCGTCTATAGAGGACGAGCTAGAGGTAGTTTCAAGTCATAGGGAGTAGTGTTAATAAACATATATTTTAGACACTCATTTCTAATGTGTTTATTGTTCAGAATTTACAAGTTCCACATCAATGTACAGAGTGTCGGTTAGACAGTGATATTGCTATGGTAAATCCATTCATCAATACAGTTAAGTAAAGGATCTACTTTGGCAAGTTACTTAAAGATCTCTCCTTGTATCTACTACATCCTACAGACATCTTTGACCATTCGGAGTGAGAGGTCAGAGTGGTAGAGTTTAGTGTCGTTGTTTTTTCTCTTATTCCTTTTCCCTTGTCCTGGTTCCACCACTGGCCTGACTACTCTGTATACGTGGTGAATGGTGGGAATTGATGTGAGTTGGCAGCACATTGTTCCTGTTAGATTCTGCGCACAAGGTCAATGCATCCTGACACTTGGAGATATAGGTGTCAATCCCATCTTTATGACTCTATCAAATTGTGCAATCCTGGCTTTCGGGATAGAGGGAGGTTCGCTGTATGGCTCTAGAGAGGGTGCTTTCCTCCTTAGAGTGTTTCATAGAAAGCTCTGTAGATTTTGACTCACCCCAGCCCTACCTCAGCACACACGACAATCATGCATGTGCGCTGGCGACCTCTTTTGTGATATGGATTGCAACCTGGAACAGGGCTCTATTGGTCTGGAGGTTCACACCATGTGGACTCTCATTACCAAGCCTGACTACCATCAGCTCACCAGGGACTGACAATGGTGGCTGTGATAACCTACAGTGGCAAGACAGGCCTTTTTACCGTCCTCTGAGAAGGAGAGCTATTTTCTGGAATCTTCTGCAACCTGGGCCTTTGGACATCCACGTGGGACTTGGATGATGCTGTGTATATGTTATTTCTGTGTAGAGGATATATGTGGAATGAGCATGTCACATGTAGCCACACAAATTCACGTTGCTTTCCCACATCCAAGTGGTACCTATGATTGAGTGTGAAGGGAGGACCAAAAAGCAGTATGAATTGAAGGGCTCCTCCAGGAAAATCCAGAGGCCCTTTGTAGTAGGTCACATCTTTAGGTGTGGAGGAAACTTTGAAGCTTATATAACCCCAACATTCTTAAGGCCTTAGAAGGGACATGAATGAGCAGATCATACCATACCTGGCCTTGGAAACCTTAGATAGCATCAAACAGTGTTGTTACTGGTCTTATGGATTCAGCCCTCAGATATATGTGTCGAAAAGGTCATTAAAAGGTCTAACTAAAGGTCATGAAAAGCTTACACATGAGCCGCACCATAATTTAAACAGCTGTGACAATGTACCCTCTGCAAAGGAAGGGGACACCATAACATCAGTTATAATGGTCCTGAAACAAGCATGATTTATGACTCAAATGTCCAATGGAACGGAAACTTACTCAACAGAGCTTGTCACTCAACATAATTTATTATTGTCAAATGCCAACTTTTATTTTAGTAAATAAATATATTTATCCCCAAAATCAGCCTGCAAATGTGTATGAATCTAATAATACAAGCTAATCATTTTTTTCCAGCAAATATACCTATTTATCTTCTTCATATTCCCGTCTCAGCAATCATGTGTGCAAGTATCCCAACACATGCCTGGCATTGCCTCCATGTCCTCAAGTATTCCACAAGATATACCAGACAGTGCATTTATGTGCCTAGGCATTCCTCACAATATTGAAATCAATGCCCTCGTGTGCAGAAGTAGCCCTCGCAAAGTGCTAGTGAATGATACATTAACATCATCTACAAAGGAGAATAGAGATATACAAGCCAAAATGCCATATGATTTTTCTGTTCATCGCTTGGATGCCCCATTTAGTTCTATAGAAAGGTGGAATTAATTTGGATTGCCATCAAGTGCCACGGTACGTTGGCAATATGACAGTGCCTTAATGTGACCAGATATGCAAAGAATTACCATTAAGGGCTCATGTATCTCCCATCACATCCTGGCCACTTCTGTAATACACTCAGGTAATCTGGAACACATTCCATTCAAAGCAATTATGCGCCTCGGTGTCCCCTGTCAAAAGCTGCTAAGCACACAAACACACACACACACACACAAACACACACACACACACCGACGCGCGCCCACACACACACACACACACACAGGGGCCGATTCCGATCTCGGCCGGTAGGGCTCCGAATCGGATTCTGCTTTACCGGATCCGATTCGGAGCCCTGTTTCCCGACCGAACCGTACACGGGTCCGGCCGAGCGAGTACGATGCGAAATCTCCGACCGACTCGTCCGGGCGTCCCGACCGCTCCGACCGACTCGCTCCCGGCTCAAACCGCTCCGACCGACTCTCTCGGACTCGACTCGCACCGCGCAATGGAGACGTTTCCCGGCCGGGTAAGTACGATGCGCGCCGCGAGCGAGTCCGACCGAGCCGCGCACTCCGGCTCGTAAGAGCTGTCGGAGCCGTACTTTGGGGGTCCGTGT
Source organism: Calotriton arnoldi (assembly GCA_963921515.1). Classification (NCBI taxonomy): domain Eukaryota; kingdom Metazoa; phylum Chordata; class Amphibia; order Caudata; family Salamandridae; genus Calotriton; species Calotriton arnoldi. Next base: position 2,595,104 of record CAWUFW010001673.1, read on the forward strand.
CGGACCCCCTGTACGCGTAGCCGCGCGAAGTCGCACACAGGGGGACCCATGGGTCCCCCTACCTGTGCGTGTACGGCGCGAATCGCTTCGCCGCGTACCCGCTGTAGGGGGCGCCCTTGTCCGACTCGCACCCATTGAGTCAATGGGAGCCCGCGTACGCGTGTTACGACCGGCTCCCATTGACTCCCCGGACGCATCGTACTCGTTCGGTCGGACTGCACGGGTCCGATTCGGTCGGAAATCTCTCCGGGTCCGGCTCGGTCGGAGAAATTTCCGGCCCGAATCGGAATCGACCCCACAGTGTTAAGAGACTGATATCTTTTTCTCTGTTCAATCCACTTCCCAGCCTCCTTCCTTCATTGGCTGAGCTTGACCGACTCAGGGCCAGCACCTCCACCAGGCTAGGTAATACAATCACCTTGTGGTGTGGCAATTTTCTGCAAAGGTCAAAAGATATCTTTTTTCAGTGTATGAGGAGCACTCACTCAGATAAAATGCTATTTTCTTTATCAGTGAAAAAGTTCTTTTCCAGGACAGAATGCCTCTCAGTCTCACCGACATGCAGAGACATAGGGGCATATTATCAACAGCCAGCGATAATTATTGCTAAGCGCGCTTAGCGCAACTTTAATTATCGCCGGCTATCGCTGGCTTACATCGCCGAGATAGCGCGTTATTATCAACGCTTATCTCCAATGCGATAAAAAATCCAGCGATAGCGGCAAAATGCGTGAATATCGCTGGAAATCCAGCAATAAAACCACAGCGATAGGGAAATCCTTGATAATAGGGCAGGGTGGACTTATCCTGACAATCCACCTCCCATAGGATAATATAGCTAAGTCAGTTTTAAATCAGGCGTTCAGATACCAGCGATAATCGCGGTTAGCGCTACTTTTATTATCGCTACGCGGGTTCGCGACCGGATTGATAATAGGGGGAAGTTGTGTTAGCGACAGTTTTCATGTTATTTTAGTAAGGAACGCCTACTTTGCATATCATTTGCGATAAATATCGCTGACATGCAGGCAGGATAACCGGCAGCTATCTCAAGGAAACAAGCGCTAACGCATGTGAGCGAGTCCTTGGTGATAGTGCGATAGAAATATTGCCGCTTTTCCGGCGATATGTGCCAGAAAAGCGGCAATACTTTCCTTGATAATATGCCCCATAGAGTTTCCAAGTGCTTGTATGAGGACATATGTAAAAATTTGACAGTCTTTCTAAATAGTCTTGCAAAATGCCAATATGTTGCAAAACTCTATTTTCTAGAAATTCTAGGACAAACTCCATTTCTTCGGCTATGTGTCCTCCCCCACATGTGCCGCCTGTTCACATTTGGTCCTTGGCATTTCTTACAAATTTACTACACAAAAGAGGTTATTGATCTGCCTCCTTTCTAAGGGAAATGGCCATGATGACCATTTTTCATTTTCTGTTGAGAAAACAGCTCTGCTGCCTGATATTTTGTTGACATAATTACATAGAACAACGTAATCCATTATTTCGTGCAATAGTAATTTGCCGCAGCCATTAGGGTAATGATTTTTGCTCAGTGAAAGCACACACTGCCTTCGGATTTCATCTGCAGGAGTAAATACACGTCAGTGATATAATGCCTTTCGTCTGGGTGATCATAAGCTATTATTGCAGCAGCTGCGGAGGCTGCGTTTATGTCCCGGGAGGGGGCTCCTCCTGCTAAAGTCCGTACGTTGGATCCTTCTTTGGGGAGTGATGATGAGGACCTCAAAGGCGTTTTGTGCAGGACCAGATTTGGCTGACATCATTCAGCATGTGTGTGATAATTTGGGATTTGCTTCTTTTGCTCAGGCACTGGCTGATGATTACTTTTTTATGCAATATCAGCGTGCAGAGCTTTCATTTGTCGTCTGCTTACTAATGAATGGAAGGATGTTGAGAAGCAGTCTTTTCCTCGCTTTCTATTGAAACATTACCCTCTGGATGAATTTGGGAGGAGTTCCCAGCCTCCGTGAAAACTGATAACATCATTGCTAGCTTGTCAAACCAGAGTGCTGTGGTTTCAGAAGATGCATTGCCCTCTGAAAAATTGGACAAAAAGGTTGAAGGGGCGGTGAAAAGGGCCTATGCGGCTTCAAACTTTGCGGTCCATGCTAATGTCTATTCCACCTATGCTATTTAAACCCTGTTAGAAATGGGATTCCTATTTGGCTGAGGTGTGCACCCAGGCCAGGCAGGCACTACCACTCTAGTCAGGGTAAGCTAGATACACACTCAAAGATAACCTGTGCTCACCCTCTGGTATCTTGGCACAGAGCAGTCAGGCTTATCTAAAGGGGCAATCTGCAAAGTATTTGTTCAACACTCACACACAGTAACTCCACACAGGTTTAGAAAAAAAGATTAATATATTCTGAACAAAACAAGATCAAAATAACAAAAATCTAGTTTTTAGAAGTTGAGACATTGAGTTTTAAAAGAATAAATGCAATAGAGCACTTAGAAGCAAGTATCGCTAAAAAGGTTGCTTTAGGTTGTTCTGGACCGGGGTAAAGTAAAAGCTCGGGCTGACTGTGATGGGGAGCCCGCCAGCTACAGGACCCATGCATGCTCCAGCAAACAAAGTATTTTTCCTGGTCTCAAACAGTGAGATGCGTCAACGTTGAGTCCCGCAGGTGCAGGATGCATCGATCTTCTCCATGCAGTGAAGGCGATGCATCAGTTCCTAAGATGGGTGCTGGAGTTGTGAGGTGTTGAACGATGCACCAGATTTTGCCATGCAGTCAAGGGTATGCGTTGATCTCACCAAGCTGCAGTGGTGGCGAAACGCTGTCCATTGCATGGATCTCTGGAGGCAAGTTGCTGGTTCTGAGGCGATGCACCACTTTTACTCCCGCAACCGGGTTGATGAGCTGGCTACATGCCGACAGGAGATGCGTCGAAATCTGTGTTGCAAGTATCTGGGCCACTTTCAGTGAGCCAGGCACAGGAGCAGGGGTAGAGACTTTGAAATTCCTGAGTCTTAAGCAACAGGAGGCAAGCCAAGCCCTTGAATAGTACTTGAAGTGAAGGCAGAGTCCAGCTCTTCTTCAGCAGAGTCACAGAGCAGCGGGCAGTAGGGTAACACACAGAAAAGACAGCATTTCAGATGAGCAGTCCAGTTGAGTCCTTTAAGCAGCAGAGTAGTTTTTCTGGCAGAGCGTCAGTTACAAGTTTAGGATGTCTGATTTTAGGGGGTCAGAGACCCAGTACTTATACCCAAAAGTGCCTTTGATGTGGGGGTGACTTCAAAGCAGCTCTCTGAAGTGCATAAATATCCCTTTCCACTCAGTCCTGTCTGCCATGCTATCTGTGGGGGATTATCAGTCCTTTGAGTGGGGACGGGACACAGCCTATTCAAGTGAAGTGTTAGCCCCTCTCTTGCATTCTGCCCAGGCAAGGCAATCAGAATGCAGTTGTATGTAGATGGGTACTCAGACACACCTAACCTTCCTGTGTTGTGACTGTCTAGAGGGAATGCACAAAGTGTAGCTGTCACCCACCCCATACGTGTATTGGAGACAGGCTGTTAGACACACAGAGATGTAAGTGCAGAGAAATGTCCACTTTCTAAAAGTGGCAATTCTAAAACAGTAATGTTAAATCCAACTTCACCTGTAAGGCAGATTTATCATTACCATTCCAAAGATATGAAACATGAAAAAACTACTCCTCTCTGATCAGGAATTACAGCTTAAAAATGTATTAAGGAATTCCCAATTCTAGACTATGAGACGGCTAGACCTCAAAGTAGTGAAAAATGAATTTGGGTGTTTGTCACTACCAGGACACATTAAGTTTAAACACACGTCCTACCTTTTACTTACATGGCACCCTGTCCTTAGGGTTAATTAGGGTCTACTTTAGGGGTGACGTATATGTAATGAAAAGGGAGTTTAAGGATTGGTCAGTAGTTTAAAATACCAAGTCAAAGTGGCAGTAAACTGCACACACAGGCACTGGAGTAGGAGGCCTGAGACAAGTTTGAAAGGCTACTTATATGGGTGGCACAATTAGTGCTGGAGGCCCACTAGTAACATTTGAAGGACAGGCCCTGGTTATATGGTATACCCCTTTTCATAGGGACTTACCAGTACATCAAATATGGCATTCAGGTATACACCAATGTCATCATGTTTAGGGGGGAAGCACATGCACTTTTGCACTGGTTAGCAGCGGTAATGTGCTCAGAGTCCTAAAGCCAGCAGACAGAATCAGCAAAACAGGAGGTAAAGGCAAATAGTCTTGGCAAAGACCATCCTAAGAATGCTAGGTCTAACATATGCCCCCTCCAGCTGAAAGTGCAGAGATCTACCCAACCTCTAGGAAGTTCTCATCACTAAGGCGGAAAAACCTAGATCGACCTACAGCATTGGTGTGGTCTACCCCAAGTCTTTGTTCCACCCTGAAGTCCATGCCCTGTAGGGAAATGGACCACCTCAATAGTTTTAGATTCTCACCCATCATTTGCATGAGACGCCACCTGAGGGACTTGTGGTCAGTCTGAATCAGGAAGTGAGTGCCAAATAAGTATGGCCTCAACTTCTTCAGTGCCCGGACCACAGAAAGAGTCTCTCTCAATAGCACTCCAACTCTGTACCCTGAGGAGTAACCTCCTGGAGATGAAGGCTACAGGTTGGTCTAGGCCCTCCTCATTCAGTCGCATTAGTACTGCTCCTATGCCACAAGGCTTTTGTCTGAACGATAAACTCCTTGGAAACATCAGGAGCCCCGAGCACAGGAGCTTTGCACATGGCCTGCTTAAGGGAGTCAAATACAGTATGGCATGCCTCTGTCCAAATCACATTTCTGGGCTGCTTCTTGGAAGTCTGCTCAGTCAAGGGGGCAAAAATAGTGCCTCATACCTTGACAAACCTCTTCTAGTATCCATTGAGGCCCAATAATGCTCTGACCTCAGTCTCGGTTTTGGGGGCTCCCAGACATGGACGTCATTTGGGGGGGATCAGGGGTCGGAGCTGAGACCTCTAGCTTGGTCCCTGCTACTCCTTACACTTCTTTTGCGAGCCCTGGCCCCAGAGGGGGCAAACCTTTTCCTCCTTTGAGGGCAGGGATCACAAAGAAAGTGACAGGAGTAGCAGGGAGCAAGTTATAGGTCTCAGCTGCGACCCCTCTACCCCCAAATGACGTCCATGCTCCCAGGCCATGATGGTCTCTATCTTGGCCTAAGGGGCTGCACCTTACCCCTGCCCACCAGGTGTCCCAAGTACACAACAGACCCCTGCCCTGTCTGGCACTTACTTGTCTTGATAGACAGACCTGTTTGTTGCGGAGCCTGAAGCACTTCCTGCAGGTGAAAAAGATGGTCCCTCTAGCTGCTACTGAAGACAGCTGTGTCATCCAGATAGGCAGCAGAGAAGGCCTCCATACCAGCACAGACCTGGTTCTCCAGAGACTTTGAAATTCTCCTCTTGGAAGGTGGCAGGGGCTTTCTTTTAACCAAAGGGCATCACCCTAAACTGATAGTGGCCCTCTGGAGTGGCCCTCTTGGCTCCTTCTTTTAGGGTGATCTGCCAGTACCCTGATGTAAGATCAAAGGTACTGGAATACTGGGCAGCCCCTAATCTGTTAATCAGCTCATCAGCTCAGGATATGGGGTGAGCATTCGTCTTAGTCACTGAATTTAGCCCTCTGTAATTCACACAGAACCTCAGTTCAGGTGTGGTGCCCCCCTGGGGCAGCTTTTGGTACCAGTACCACAGGACTAGACCAGCGGCTACTGGAGGGTTCTATCATCCCCCAACTCCAGCATTTTGGACACCAGCCTTAATGCTGGACCTCCCCTTTTCTGACAACCTGTAATTTTTTTTTTTTTAACAGGGAGGTTGTCCTCTGTGTCCACATCATGAGTACACAGGTGAGTAGTCCCAGAGATACGGGAGAACAGAGAAGAGTACTGTCCCAACACTTGGTGGCAGTCTCTCTGTTGTTCAGGAGTGAGAGTGAGGGAAAGGACAACTCCTTCCACAGACCCATCCTTCTCCTTGGAGTCCAAGAGGTTAGGGATAGGTTCACTCTCCTCTTCCTCTTCTCCATCTATCACCAACAGCATGGTGAACTCACATCTCTAAAAGTGGGGTTTGAGGTGATTTACTTGCAGCACCCTGTGGGGTTTCCCAGTGGGTCACAAAAGAATAACCTGGGGGATGGTTGTGTCACATAAGAAGTGTTTATTTCAATACTATAGACCCGGTGTACTAGGCACGGATTTAGTGTGTGCTGACCAGGATAGACCTCACCACCAATGGTATACAGAAACAGTTTTAATGCAGGACCATCAGTGTGCATGTCATAATTTCAGAATGCACTATACGCTGAGGCCAATTGATGGAAAACTTCCAGCAAACAGTGGGTTGAGATGGCCCAGGGAATAACAATGCACCCTAGGCATCTTTGAAAGGCGCGGTCTCCTGATCAGAGATCCATGTCTCATTAATAAAGACTCTGCCAGATTATTTGTTTGTCCTGATGAGACCCTAGTATCTGCAATTAGGGTCAAAACATTGTCAACATCAATAGGAGATAGACCATTATCATGTACATGTATCATGTGCTGCATATTCTAATAAAGGACTGGCTGTCTCCTTATAGAAACCAATGTTTTTTTATGTTTGCTTACTCACCTAAATGATAACCTTCTTGTTCTCTGGTTCTGGTTTTTCACTTGGGTTGTCTTTCCAAATCTCTTAACTTTTCACTTGCTACGAATGCAATAAGACGTACCTTTTCATGTAAATTCATAAATAAAACTTTGTTTCGGCTGAATAAAATTTGAGGAGTACTGTTCGTCACATTATTATCCAATACTTGGTTTTGGATTGAGTTCTTGCAGAATACTTGTCTGCTCTGTTATAACTTGTTTTTTATAGATTTATGTAGCCCAGAAGTCTGTGTATTCATATTTGTATTTAAAATGAGTTCCAAGTAAACACTTGTTTGTAGTTGCTATAAAACAAGAGGAAGCATACTTTGAGAGAGAAGCTGCAGAATGAATTAGGAATGCTGATAGGGAAAGAATGCAAACCACTTTCGAAGTAATTGACAGTTGCTTTCAGGCTCTTTCTGATTTGAATTCTTTACAATATGAACAATGCAGGGTTTACACTATTTCTATTGTATGGACTCACACATGTACACAGTTACTTTAGGCTGTATGTGTCTATAGGACCTTTAATAACAGCTTTCTTGCTGCACATCTTCCTCCCCAAACATTGGGCGACCCCCAGGCCCGGGCCCTCGCTCATACCTTTGCCATTCACTGGTTATATTGATTATATGCTCACATATTACATCACTCATGATATGTTCTATCAATCAAACAGGATTTATAAAGCGCTGCAATTCTGCTGAGAAGGTGTCTAGGTGCTGAGAAGCAAGCTGCTCAGGTGGACTCATTTGAACAACCAGGTCTTGAGTCTCCTTCTGAATTCCTGAAGAGAGGGTGAGGTCCGGAGATGGTGGGGGAGGCTGTACCCAGACTTTGCAGTGAGGTAATGGAAGGAGCATCCCCCGCTGTTGCTTCAATGGATACTGGGGGGGGAGTGAGGGAGAGGGAGGAGGAGCGTATTTGTCTAGAGGGTTGGTGGAAGCTCAGGCAGTGATTGATGTAAGCCGGTCCTTGATTGTGCAGGGCTTTGTAGGAGTGGGTCAGCATCTTGAATTTGCATCTCCTGTGGATGGGGAGCCAGTGGAGGTTCTCTTTAGGTGTGGGGTTATGTGGGTCCATATGGGGGGGTTGAGGATGAGTCTGGTCGCTGAATTCTTCAAGGTCTACAGTCTTTCAGGAGCTGAGTGGTGATTCCTACATAGAGTGAGTTGCCATAGTCCAAGCGGCTGGTGACGAGATGATGTTCAGTCCTTGGGTTCTGACAATGTTGGCCAGGGGGGGTCATGTAGGTGTTGAACAGTGTAGGGCTAAAGGATGAACCTTGAGGGACTCTGCAGGTGATGTTCTTGGGTTCCAATGTAAAAGGTGAAAGGCTGATTCTCTGTGTTCTTCCTGTGAGAAAGGATGTGATCCATTTGAGGACATCCTCTTGGATTTTGATCAGATGAAGCCTCTTGATCAGGGTATGGTGGGACATGGTGTCGAAGGCTGCTGAGAGGTCGAGGAGGATCAAGGTGGCCACTTCTCCCAAGTCTAGGAGGGTTCTGATGTAACTGGTGGCTGCTGTCGGGACAGGTAGACAGACGTGACCACTAACCTGTCTTGACGAGCAGCAGGGATGATGGAATGCAGCTGAAACCCTTCCTCCCCTAAACGCTGCCACACAGGGAGTAAAACAAGCTGATCCCTGCCTTGATAGGAAGCGCGTCGGGGAAAGAGGGAAGTGGATAAAACAAATAACACTGCTGGGCTCGCAGGAATGCTGGTTGGACCTCTTCGTGATAACTATACTTCAGAACCCAAAAGGACTGCTACTGGAGTGAGAAGACCCTGCAGGTAAGAGAGGAAAACAGGGATAAACACTAAACACCTAGATGGCGCCCCACTGATAAGAGCAGTACCCCACATGCACACTGTACTCACATTCTCATACAGCATACACAGTAGGAAGTGGGTTCGTCAAGAAAACCCCAATAGGAAGACCTGCTTCTGTGAGTGCCAGTATCGTAGTGCAACACAAAAAAAAGAAGAGTCCTCTCCAGAGAACCCTGGTGAGGAAAGTCAGTGGAGCCACAAATAATCCCAGCACAAAAGAAGATAGGCAAGGTCAACCAGCGAAGCTAAGAGTGAAACCGCTTTGAACTCCAGCGGTACACTCCAACTCCGTGAAAGCAGATACAAATGTTGCTACTGCATGAGCATGCCCAGTGATTAAGCAATAGCGAAAATAGGAAGTCTGATCCAGGAAGTGGATCGCCATCCGGCCGCAGGCTGGTTCCCCCCCAAGGCAGAGGGAAGAACAATCCTGTGCTGATACCAGCGCGCTGAGCAAAGCAACACGGAACAGGGAAGCGGAACGAAGCACCGCGGCTGATACTTCTCACCGCCAAAAGTTGCCACCAGGAAAGACAGTCACCGGGAAACAGGAGCTATGAAGGCGAGTCTTCCGAACAAATCCAAGGGAAATGAACGACAAGCACCGGGTCAGCGGAACCGCGGGGCTTATATCCTGCCCGCGTTAACTGCTGACCCCTAGAGCTCCTTCCTGCCAGAACCTCAAAGGAGTCTGGGAGTTGTAGTTTTGCAGGCACTCTCCTCCCATCCATACGAGAATAGCAAACGCCCGCCACTACCATGACAGCTGCGATCTGGGTGTTTTCGGTGCTGTGGTTCATGCGGAATCCGGATTGATATTGTCCAGTATATTGTTGTTCTCCAGGTATGCCAATGGCTGGTGGTTGATAGCCTTTTTGAGGATTTTGGCAGGAAAGGGGAGCAGGGAGATGGGCTGGTAGTTCTTGAGCATACTGGGGTCAGCAAACTGTTTCTTGAGGAGGAGCTTGACTTCAGCATGTTTCTATTCCTCTGGAAAGTTGGCAAAGGTGATGGAGGTGTTGAAGATGGCTGTGAGATTGTTGCTGATATTCTAATTTTTAAGGTTGAACATGTGATGGGGACAAGGGTCCATGGATGCTCCTGAGTGGACAGAGAGCATGATGCAGTGGTGCTCTGAGTGGTGAGCTAGTCCCAAACGGTGATCCGGAGGTCGAAGTTCACATTTGAGGGAGCGAGGAGGCTGGGAATGTTGGAGACAGGGGTTTGGCATTTAAAGTCTTTGTAGACGGTGGAGATCTTGATGTGGAAGTAGTCCTCCAGGGTGTCGCAGAGCTCTTGGGAAGGGGTGATAATGTTCTCAGTTGCTGAGGGGTTGGAGAACTCCTTGACAACGCTGAATAGTTTTTTCAAGTGGTTGAAGCTGACTTCGATGTGGTCAGCTAGGGCATTCTTTTTCATTCCTTTCTAGTAACGGTGGTAGTGGTTGAGTGATGTCTTGAAGGTGGCACAGTCTGTGGGCTCCTTGCTAGTGGGCCATTTCTGTGCAGTTGTGTTTCGTGGTTCTAAGTTCCGGGGATTACCAACTGAAATGTTTGATCTCCTGAGTTTGTTGGGTTTGATGGGAGCGACTCTGTCAGTGCAGTCGACAATCCAGGTGGTGAAGTTCTTGACAGCCTGTTCCAGGTTGGTTATGGTGTCCGGGTGGAAGGAGGTGAGGACGTCGGTCCATTGGCTTTCGGCTACTTTGTTCCAGATGTTGTGTGAGGTGCTGGGCGGCTTGATGGTGGTGTTGTGCGCTGCTGTGATGGTGAGGTGGATGATAGAGTAGTCTGTCCAGGTGAGCTCATGACGTGACTGTCCTTGACTCTGTAGCTGGCTGTGATGGTGATTCCACATCCGTGTTTGTTGATGCTGTCCCACATTGACAATGACAGAGTGGAAGCATGCTGCAATGAGGCTAGCAAGGACCATGAACGTGGTGGGAGCATCGTCGAGTGCATATCCTGAGCGCAAGGGCGTTTGGATTGAAAATTGGAACGCGGCTGCCCGATCCGCGGTAACAGGAAGTGCACCACTTCAAATGGAAGGGCTGGGGAAGGCAAGATTCCTTTCTGTGGCACGATGTTCCCTTGCTCAAAATAGCGTGCAGCCCCGAAGTGCCAACCTACTATAGGACATTACGAAGGTTTTCAATGTACACAGGGGCACGGAGCCTACTATAGGACTAACACTCACCTGAACTGCAAGTACCAGCATGCATTACGGCGATTACTGCAAGCCAGGCCCATTGTGGGCGGATTCATTCAATAAAATAGAGTGATTCACCAGGTGAGCTTTCCGTGCCTCTGTGAAAACTCATGATGAAGAGGCGTCCGCCTCGAAACGCGTCAGTATCATTGTCAATGTGGGACAGAGTGGAAGCATGCTGCAACAAGGCTAGCAAGGACCATGAACGTGGTGGGAGCATCGTTGAGTGCATATCCTGAGCGCAAGGGCGTTTGGATTGAAAATATATATATATATATATATATATATATATATTTCAGGGTTCTTCTAGAGCAAAGGCCCCTCAATCTGAGGGCGTGGAAGAAAAGCAGCACAGCCAGGCAGCAGCAAGTTGTAAGTAGTCCTTTTTTATTTTATATAAACCACCGACAGTGCAGCAAAGAGACCTACGCGTTTCGGCCGGAGCCTTCAACTGGGTCATGGGGAAGAAGGAGCTTGGATATATATATATATGTATAGATGTATGAATGTATGTTTATATGTATGCACTGAAAAAACAATGGTGAAACTGATGTTATAGTTAGGTGATAATGTCAGTTGCACCATAAAAATTTAAACTAAAAGAAAAACACTGAAGCTCAACAGTTATAGTTAAACTCGAGCCCTAAAGTAACTATAACTCGGGACACCGCCATGCACACTGTTGTCATAAATTATGTAATTTCAGATGTTGCATTGATGTTATCAATGATATCATAGAACTCAACCATAGGACCTTGTATTCATAGGGATATATATATATATATGTCTTTCCGTTTCTGCTCCTTCTGCCTTCCCTGGCCCTGTGCAGTGGATCGCTTGTAGTCGGCGGAGCGCGCCAAACATGAAATTCCCAAGCGAACAATAAAGCGATCACTCAGAGGTTTTTGCAAAATCACCAGAAGTTGGCTTTAATCCAGGTAACGCGTTTCGCTTGCACAGCAAGCTTGGTCACACACTGTCTTGTGGGTAAAGACTTGCAATACATAGGAAGTATAGAAACTAAGGAGGGACAACAAAATATATTTACCACTTCAGCCAAATGGCATCCATTTTGTACTGTGCATTCTTTCAAGTAAATGTATTAAATTCATACATATATACCAATCGTGGTGATAGTTTGTATTAAAATCATACATTGATATCCAAAATGGATTGTGTGTCTCTCCAACTGAGTTTCGAAAACAGGACCGGGGGTCAAAACGATACATTTCTCCAGGGTACAATAACCACTAAAGTCACTGGAGTTGCTGTGGCATCCATTTTGTAACATGCACTGGATCGATTAGTGTTACAAAACTGTACATATTGTAGACATATTAGGGCAAATAGGTATATTCGTAATTGCTGAATGTTCATGCATAGAAATGGCATAGTTCATGAAACCATGGTGTATTGTGTAATTCCTCACGTTTGATTCACTGAGTATCTATTCAACTCGGCATAGTGCCCTTGTAGACCTCTGAACAAACCGTGTGATGGTTAAACCGGCCTAGTGCCAATAAAGGAACCCATAAGATGCCCAACCCCAGTGTTGTATTTTCTCGGCAAAGTGCCCTTACTCAACTTACGACATCCCCTGCCCCAATTCGGAGTGAAAGTATTGCTGTCAAGACTTTCCCACTTAACTAAAACTAAACCCAGTAGTCCACAAAGGAAACATGTGAAAACAATGTGAAAAAATCTACATATTTATATAATGACATGAGACGTAAAGAGAAAGTTAAATTATGGAAACAAATCCCTTATCTGTCTGGTCAGGCCCTCCACCATGCTGGTTGAAGAAAAGGTTAGGGGGGGTCCATTGGAGTCGATTCTCAGAGTCAGCCCCTTCCTTTTCTCCTGTGATAAAAGGAAAAATATAAATACATCCATGAGAACTCTCACAGTGTGGGTTAAGATCCTATGTCAAAAACAAAATTAACTCTAGTGTGTAACATGCATACTCAAGTATTATATACAGATAGAAGCAAAGGACAACAGCTTTCAATGAATGTTAACATTATTCATGTAAGTGAATGCTCATTTCTTCGTCATGGTTAAGCCCTTCCGGGCTTTTAGTTTGAAGATTGATTATGTGCCAGGATTCCTTCTTGCGCAGCTGTAAGACTCTATTTCCTCCCCTATGTGTGTGCTCGATCTGTTCTATTGCAAAGAAGGTCAATAGGGAATTGTTAGACAGGTGGTACTCTGCAAAATGTCTTGCCGCCGAAAGCAGCGCAAATTACATTGCGACTGCGTAGACTACGAGAGTGGTCGAATTCTGGCGTTAGGCTTTACCGGAAGGTTTCCGTATGTTTTGTTCTTCCAGTTGCACCTGCAATAAAGAAAAAGTTACCACCAGTGAGGCTCTTTCCAAGTGGGCATTTTTGTTGTGGGAATTGAAAACGGTCCGTCCGGCCGTGGAAATTGCCCGCCGCACAGCAGCGGACCCGCTGACAGAATGGTCGTGTCAGCATGGACTTGGTGGTTTTTTCCGATGCAAGGGTCGTATTGGCAACGGAAGAGCTCAACTGATGGTCACCAACCCACAGGGGGAAGAGTTACAATGAGTGGCAATCTACACGAAGACCCACTTGGGTAAGACAACACAGCACTACAAATACCAGGATGCATAGGATCCCTGTTATGGGGCGGGGCATCGTTTTGGATCATAAAAAGTGACTGTGGAACAGAGACTGTTTTGATTTGCCTGCTACAGCCTGTGACCAAGGGCGTTTTACGCCCGAAACGCGTTAGGCTTTACCGGAAGGTTTCCGTATGTTTTGTTCTTCCAGTTGCACCTGCAATAAAGAAAAAGTTACCACCAGTGAGGCTCTTTCCAAGTGGGCATTTTTGCTGTGGGAATTGAAACGGTCCGTCCGGCCGTGGAAATTGCCCGCCGCACAGCAGTGGACCCGCTGACAGAATCGTCGTGTCAGCATGGACTTGGTGGTTTTTTCCGATGCAAGGGTCGTATTGGCAACGGCAGAGCTCAACTGATGGTCACCAACCCACAGGGGGAAGATTTACAATGAGTGGCAATCTACACGAAGACTCACTTGGGTAAGACAACACAGCACTACAAATACCAGGATGCATAGGAGCCCTGTAATGGGGCGGGGCATCGTTTTGAATCATAAAAAGTGACTGTGGAACAGAGACTGTTTTGATTTGCCTGCTACAGCCTGTGACCAAGGGCGTTTTACACCCAAAACGCGTTAGGCTTTACCGGAAGGTTTCCGTATGTTTTGTTCTTCCAGTTGCACCTGCAATAAAGAAAAAGTTACCACCAGTGAGGCTCTTTCCAAGTGGGCATTTTTGTTGTGGGAATATATATATATAACTTCAGTTATTTTAACATTTTTAATCAAGCACATTTATTAGCACGAGCACTTTGTTTATGGCAGAATAGACATCAGGCCCACTGGGGCCCTATGCATTTTTATTGATGGCTTAATGAAATTCAGTTGAAATTCAGTGTTTTTAAAATCACCGAACAAATTACACACTAAACTTGATTTTAGATATTTATGATGTAATAAATATTTATTAAGGTTTTAGTACTTTGTCTATAGAACTTTTAAAGATTTCTATGAAAAGATCAAATAATTTGCACACTAAACTTTATTTTAGATATTTATGATGTAATAAATATGTATTAAGGTTTTAGCATCTCAGGTATCTTGGCAGCTTTTTTTAAAATTATTTAATAAGCTGAGTTTTTTTTGTGGGTTTGTAGTTGGTGTAACTTCCCACACTGGATTGAACCGCAGACTAGTTTAAATTTAAAAGTGTTTGATTTCATTTGAAATGCCATCATTGCTCTAAATATTTTTTGCAATATCATATTGTTAACATTATTACTAGTGTTAACATATCACATAGCAGTAGGTGCGGACCCACTAGGGTGTTATCTTTGGCATTCTACGCATTTATGTAACATACAATGGGAAGGCCCCCAAGTAAGAAAAAAAGGAGATTTCTCTGTTCAGCTCAGTGGGATTTCGCCGTATTTTAAATTGAATATATTTTGGATTCATAAATACTGGCTTATTTGCACTTTATTATGCAGCACTGAAAGCTTATTTGCACAAGTTATTTATTGCCTGTGAGGCCACCCATTGTTTTAGAATTTGTGGCAAAATACAATTTTTCCGCAATTTTGAATCATTTTAATATAGGTTCAGTAACATTTGCGTATTTGCACATTTCCATTTAGCACTGTCTGCTTATTTGCACAACTGTTTGGATATTAATAATTGTTTGGTACTGCAATGTTTATGAAAAGCATATGATTAGAAGTGATATTTCTTCTATGTCTATCTGCATCTTTTTCACGTGGTATTGTACTGTCACTTTAAATTTGTGGGTCACTCTTCATGGCGTCATGTGATCAAGCCCTCCTGAAGGCCGAAACGCGTCATGGCGGTGGTGCTGGGTGTATTGATGGAATAAAGAACCTTGCACGAAGTTTCTGGGTCCGTGTTCGTCTTTCCAAAGCTATTGGGAGTATCGGGCGGAGTTCTCTGCATATATATATATATATATATATATATATATATATATATATATATATACTGAAAAAAACACAGGTTGCAGAGACGTTATAGTTAGGAAATAGAACAAAAAAACCTTGTAAATGTACCAAAAAAACCAAAGGTTACAGGGATTTTAGATTTAGGTTCAGACTTCACTTGTACAAAACCAGTGAAATTCAGCAGTTATAGTTACCTGAGCTAACTGTAACGTGCGCCTCTGCAATGTGCTTATGACCTCACATATTACATCGCTCATGACATGGTCAGTGACATCACTAATGATATCATCCAGTGAGTGTGAGTGTTTTCTAGAATTTTGAATGTTAAAGATATATACTAAGATACTACAAAACCTAAGAATAGTTTGTGTACTACTAAAGAGTAATACTATTTGTAACACATATTATGTGAGTGGCTGTGTGACTGTGTGTATCCATGTGCAAGTAGGTGTTTGAGTGGCTCTATGGCACACCTACAGCATCTCTCACATGTGACTTGTGCATACTGAAACTTGGATTTATGGGACTTAACAAACAGCTTTTACATGGCAAATCAAGCTCCAAGTGAAGGTGCACACACAGGACCTGTACTACCAAGCATCATCCATGTTTGAAAGATTATTTCTCTACAGGAATGAGAAGGTTGCGGCCGTACTTGCCAACATATCTGAGAAATTGTAGGAATACACCTGTAGCAGTGCCATGAGGCGTTTAAGTAAATGTACTGGTATGTGACTGTCTATTTTAGTATCTCTATGACTCTCTAAATATCTATGTAAGTGGCTATAAACAAACGTCTCAGTGCCTGTGTTACGGAAAGAGAGCAATACAGATGTGACTGCAACTGTGTTTGAATCTTCTGCATGCACAAGTAGTATCTGGGTTAGTGACTTAATGTATACATATGTAGCTGTCTGACAAAGCAGTGTAACAGAACTACAACACCCAGAATCCAAGGAAAAACACTCATATATACACATGTAAATATTTCCACATCTTCTAATGCCTTGCTAACTTAAAGTTTAACTCTTAATCTACAGTTTCTTTTACTACCAATTACACCATGTAGTAAGCAGCAAATGGACAACATACTAATTCAAAGCAACATATTGTGAACCAACACACCTAGACTGTAAATCACACACGCTATCACATTCTCATACACTCATAATTCGTCTTACTCATCTGTTATTAAACATACAAAGCCACTCAACAAAACCACTCATACATTACTTCATATAGTTCCAATATATTCTCAAAAATATGTGATTCTCTCTTATAACATTCTCACATACACATATATCTTTTAAATCATCTTCGTCTCCAAATTAAATGTAATTCACATACCTGAAAACTGAGTTTGTTGATCACATAATATTTTTTGATCTTATCAGATAGATACATTACTGTCAGGAAATGTAGAAACTAAGCATAAGAATGACACACCACCCTCACACAAAGCAACCATTAATGGCAGCATTTTCAACTTTGCACCCACGGATAGTGAAGAAGGCAGCAAATTAAAACATATCTTTTATTTTTTTGAATTTTGTCACTTCATTCCTGAATGCTTAGTATGTGTTAACCCTTTTATGCACTTTTATAGAGAAGCCTATGGTTGCAATATTCTGAGACCCATCCCAAGCCCAAAGCTGTTCAAGTACAAGCCCAAATTCAGCACAACGCTGACCATTATAAGCCCCAAAAACCAGCCCAAAGTTGTAACTCTCAAATTATGCAACAATAGTCTTAAGAAAAATTAAAAGGGATAAATCTAAGTTTCATTCAATATACATATTGTTGGAGAAGATTTGGGCGCATGTGCACTTTTTCAATCAATCCTCAATTCTATTAATAACTACTCATTTTCAATACCAGTCCCCACTGTGACCTATCTTGCACTTCAGTCACAACAGATCCACATCTGAACCTGGCATTCAGGAATCAAACTCTACAAGGGCAGAAGGTCCACCTTAATGAAGCATGAATGTTATGTTCCCGAGTTAGGCTCATGTAGCGAAGCAGCTTATTTCTTACATTGCCCTAGAAAATGACAATTCAGCAGTAAACTTTTGCACACATATTGCATGCACGTCAATGTTGGATTAGTTTCTCCGAAACTACTTTGTTTACACATCCAGCTTTGCACAACATTATTACAATGCCTTGAACATCATGTACTAGGCCTCTCTACGCACTAGGTACGAAAGTCGTCCGATCTTCATCCACGAGGCGACAGTGCTATCTACATATCCATAACATCACTGATCTAAAGCACACTTTACAAAGGCTGCTTTTATTATAAACAATAGGCATCCCGATAGATTGATAGAGGAGGCACTTCTGCTGACACTGAAGGTCCGTGCATGCTGAGAATCCACCATGCACCCGTCTGGCATTCGGTGAGGTGTGTCCAACTCGAGACCAAGACGGGGTCCTTCACTCTATCCAATCAGGTATTGGGGTTGGATCGTACACTCAGAGTAGGGTCCCCATCGTAGGAGTGCGTTAGATGACTATATTTTGCATATATGCTGCATATATTCATTGCTTCAACACCATGGTAGAAATCTATCTACTGTTCACTCTTTCGGTGCTTGTAATCTCCTTTATTTGCTTCTCTCTTCTAATCATTGCAGCACATGTATTTTATACAAGAAAAACGTTGGTTCAATAAATATATTGAAAATGTCCCACTGTGTATTCTGTACACTTCTCTGAGAGAAAGCAAGTATGAGTGGCTGAGTGAAAGATTCTGTACTGTTTCCATGATCCCTGAGTGATCAAGGTTGTCATGTTCAGGCTGGCACGCGCAGAGAGTTTCCTTTGCTCTGCTCTGGGAACAGTGTGAGACTGGACTTGAGTCCATTCAAATTAATGCACAAGCAAGTGCAATGCTGACACAATGCAGAAGTTATACATCGTTTTAAAAACTGGGCACTGCCGCAGCCTCACAAAGGGCAAATGAAAGCCCAAAAACAGGCCCGCCCAAATGGGTTTTTTCTTCTGCACAAATAGTAAAATATCGCCCATTTGTGCAGAAAATACCCCAATCTGGCAACACTGAAGAAGCCCAATATGTGTGGGTGTTTTGCAAACTTCTGACATTGGGCTAATCTTGGGCTTCATTTGGGTGATATTTGTGCTTCATTTGAGCTCTTTTCTCTCTGGTTGCCATCTTGGGAGACTTTATTTGTTATGAAGCTCCCTATTACGAAGCAGCACTATATAATTTTGAAGTGAATTTTATTCAGCACACAGAACAACCTCTGGCCACAAGAGCTCCACGATCTCCCAACGACCACATTCCAACTGTCCCTTGAGGCTCGTGGGCCAAGGGAGGTACCAAAGTGGAAGGTAGATGGGGGGTGGGAGCGGAGGAAGAAAGAGGGGAGGTAGGGAACCATTGCAGGAATAAGTTAATGCTCAGTACAAATTACAACACTTCTCCCTTCCGTTATAAAATAGGAAGAATGCAAAGTGAAAATATTTACAATAAAAATGAAAGATTAAACTTGAATATGCATCAACATAGTGCCGACAACATTAGCAGCATAAGGGGAACACAAGTTAAACAAGTCTCAAAAGGAAAATTAACTTATAAGGCTATCAGCGGATAACACAATGTTTGTGCCACACAGGAGGTCTGCCTGGCCTTGTGCTACAACAACTTGCATTAAAATCAGAACTATCTTGAGTACCTTCAAGGTTACCATAGTGATTCAACATTTGTGGAGGGGCCACCGGAGGGTCAATATTCATATGACCAGAATAGTCATGCAATATCCTATCCATACTCCAAGTTCTGCCATCCTCCAGGGTTGCCACATTCTTTTTAACATCAATTACTCACATGGGCTTGGAAAATTTGCTGTCACTTTGACGGCGTGAGATGGGAAGCTTAACCACCACTCTATCCCCCATCTTCCAATTGGCTCTCTTAACCCCATGTTTCTGATCATATCTCTTTTTGTACTCCTCCTGGTGTCGTTTGACATGACAATCCATTTCCTCCCTACACACCCACCTGGGTTCTCCTCCCCCCAACCAGTTCAGGTTCGTTTTCGTCCCTGGCAACCTACCTGTGAGGGCCTGAAATGGAGAAATTTTTGTGACAGAATTGGGTGTAGTGTGATAAGACCAAAGCATGTTTTTTAGAGCCTTATCCACAGGTCTCCCAGACATATGGGCTAACTGAATACATTCTTTAATCATGCGATTTACATGTTCCACTAGTCCTTTAGCTCTTGGGCAATATAAGGCAGTCTTAAGATGGCATATAGATATTCTACTCAAGAAATCCTGCATCTCATCTGAGGTAAATTGAACACCATTATCAGTTATGATAGTACTGGGCACACCTTCTGTCATGAACATGTCCGTCAAAAACTCTATCAAAGCTATAGTATTGATTTTGGTGACCACTTTGGTTGTGACCCAATGAGAATGGTAATCCACAAGCACCAACATGAATTTACTTTCCCACACAGGTTAAAATCACCTCTGAACACAATTCCTAAAATTAGTATGTTTCCATCATCAAACGATTTCTCCTTTTAGTGGCTCTCAAAACCTGCCATTCACTACAATGCATTTCAATGTGGTGTTACCATGTATATTGGTCCCAAGATGGCTGTCAGCCAATCAGATCTCACCATGAGATCTGTGCTTAGGCCCTGCCCAGATATCCTTATTTGCTTTCCCTTAAATTTCTCAACAACTGCTGAATGGATTTACACCAAATAACTGAAAGCGTGATCTGCAAACGAAAATCTACCATCCTGACAAATTTGGTGTAATTCCGTCCAGGTTATCCTCCTATCACTTGTTGACCTTTTGCTTGCCTTTGACCCTTTACACCACTCCACTGCCTCTTGACTAAGTTTGTGCTATGCAAATACCACACACCTGCATTCACAAATACAAGGCCAGCACGTTACCAGAGATTAACACCATTGTGCCAGAGCCAGCATTTAACTAGGAATTCCTGCCATTCTGCCAGGCCATTATGTTGCAAAGTGTTACCACCAGTATGCGAGGACCACCATGTTACCAGGAAGCACCAGTAATGTACTCAGGCCAGCAGCATGTTGCCATGAATTACTACTATTGCACAAGGGCCATCAGGAGTCCGGGGATTACCACCATTATGCCAGGGTCAGCATTTTACCAAGAATTACCACCATTGTTCCAGAGCATGCATCTTGTTAGGGATTCCCACCATTTAGTCACTGCCTACATTTTATTAGGAGTTTTCACCGTACGTACTCTTAAAGACACTTTGCGTCATGTATGAGAGTCCTGCATTGGAATGTTTAAGTTTAAATAAATACAAGGTAGGCGTTCCAACGTAACATTTACCGCTATACTGACGCAGGGATATTTACAAGTATTCCACGAGCAGACATATTCTGGGGCTGTGACACGCAGATTAAAAATTGCATTAGAATCCCTGCGCCTCACAAACCCACGTGTAGGAAATGACGCATGTGCTGTCGCAAAAAAATAGAAGCCTGGCAGAACAGTCTGCCATCAAATCTGCCAACATGGATCTCCTTATCTTGCAGCTGAGAGATGGACAGAGAAGCCCACAACCACCACCAACCCAAATACCACAACCACCCCCACCTTCACCACAGCAAAGGCAGCACAGGAAAAGGGAGCACATCTCTCACCAGAGGACCACCCTCATTGGGCTCAGGGAGGGAGATGTCATAAGATATTACCGCCTCAGGAGTGCATCCATTGTGAGCTTGCTGCATCAGATCTCACCATGGCTACAGCCACCAACTGCCAGGGTCTGCAACATCCCACTGCAGTCCAAGCTCCTGGCCATTTCTACAGATGTTGGCCTCAGGCTCATTCCAGACCACAGCAGCAAGAGTGGTAGGTGTCTCCCAGGCATCGTTTTCAGCCTTCCTTCCATCTGTCCTGGATGCCATAATTCACCTCACACCACAGTACCTGCAGTTCCCCAACAGCAGCAGATGGAGATAAAACAAGGCTTTTATGGCATTGCAGGCTTTCCACATGTTCTTGGTGCAATGGACAACTGGTCCCTCCTGCTGCAACTGCCCATGTATACTGTAACAGGAAGCACACTCACTGAATAAATGTCCAGGCGATTGTGGGCCATCGGGGACTCTTCACTAATGTACTGGCTAAATTTCCAGGCAGTGTGCATGATGCATACATATTCCGCTACAGCATCATCAATGACTACTTCGAAAATGGGCAATATGGCAATGGTCTACTTGTAGGTAAGCTACATTTTAAAATTATACATACCAATTATCTGTTAGAATTGCTGGATATCTGGCACATCTCAGGCCTCGTCTATGAGGTTTTGGCACAGGGCAGTGCAGCAAGGGATCTTGCAGCGCTGCCCTGTGTCAAAACAAAAGGGCAGAAATGCACTGTATGCATGAGAGATGGTGCATTCCTGTCCTTTCATGCTGCGCCGACACACAATGGGCTGCGATGCACCAACACAAACACCCTTGCAAGGGTGCCTGTTCTGTGGGGCTGATTGAATTTGTGCAGGAAGGGACACCTTCCTGCACAAAAACAAACAGTTCTGCTGATTTCCTCAATGCACAATACAGGACACATAGTAAAAGGGAAAAACGTGGAAAATTTATCACTTCAATCCTCACCTCGCCTCCCTAATGCCACCCCTGGGGTGGTGCCATATCCTAGTGATTTTCCAGGTATAGTATTCATTGAAAATCTGTAAATGCCTCTGATTCCATGGGTGTTGTGTGGGAACACCCACAGCAAAACCATGGAACGCCCCTTTCATGCAGTGTTCTGCGTGAAAGGGACACATCCTTACGAAGCAATGAAAAGCCACATTTAGTGCCATTACGTGGACTTAAATATGCCATAGCACATTATGCCACCAGAATGTCAAAAAAGTGATGTACTGGTGGTGCAAAAGAGCCTCATGGGACCTCATAAATAAGGATCTCAGTGACCATCCCTGCGGATAGTGCCATTAGTATGAGTTCCATGCTTCATACATGTAACACAACATATGTATAGAAAATCTCTCTAGTTACATGACTCAAGACAGGCAAACCTCCACGGTTGGCATAGAACTCTTTAAGGGAACACATTTGTAAATTGTGGCACAAAAATAATTAGAGCATCACTGTGTGAAAGTGAGTGGTGACATGTGGGTTGACATGTGTCCACAGGTCATTTCAATGCTTCTACATTCATGGAATGTAACCTAGCACTGACCACTGTGTGTAGTCATGGACATATGCATGCGTCAGTGCAAAGCATGTTGGACCTCACACATCCTACACATTACACCCAAATACTGACCAAAGAAGTTAAAGTGCAAAGGATAACACACACATCCACTCTAAACACACAACATATAGTAGGAATATACATACACCATGGGCAGAAAGTGCCCTAGGGGTGCTACGGGCTTTTGTGCCCTCTTTGTGCACCCGTAGGGCACTTTGTTATTACAGACAGGGCCACAGAGGCATGTACCTCACCTTCTGTAATACCGATAACGCTGGTGCACATAAAGCACCAGTGCTATCTTCAGGGGCGTCCCCTCATTTGCATGGGGGTGTGCCCCATGCAAATGAGGAAATACCTTTGCCTCTGCACCTGCACCGTATTATACACACAGACACAGAGGCAAAGAAGCTCTCATTATGTGCACTGACAGTACACCACCTTTAAGGTGGTGCTTTGTCAGTGTGCCCCCTAAAAGCAGCCCTCAGGAGGGGTAAAGGATGTTCCATGGATCCCCAGCACATCCCCTTGCAGGCGGGTGCAGTCACTCACTACACCCGCTTGCAAGGGGATGTTAAATCCCCTTTCAAAGTGAATGCGGGTTTCCATCTGCACAGTGAAACACAGAGCAGCTGCTTGAAAGCTTCTCTGCATTTCACTTGAATGTGCTGCCCTCAGGGCAGCATGAGTATGTGACAGCCCTGGGTGCAGCACAATCTATGTAATAGGGCCCACTTTCCCTTTTTTCGGCCAGTGCACCTACTTCAAGGTGTGCCAGGCACAAACAGAGAAAGTGTGCCCCATACATAATAGGGCCCCAGGTATCCATCACAGAATCTGATCCATTACACATTGCAGTCAGCGACTCAAGGACAGCAATGCACTATCCCCTGTTCCGCATTTGACATGACACACAGCAATGGAAGCGACATGGGTTACAAACAATGTACAACTGTATGGAAAACACATCATATAATCATAACCTTAGTAATATGGCAGTAAATTGCAGCAGAATGGTGGTGTGGACTATGCACTCCTACTTTCACTTTTTAAACCCAAAAATATTTTGACTTTTTATGCGATCAGTGTGCTGTACCTGATGGTGTGTACCTAATACACCGAGTCAACAAAAAGGGGGGGCCAGAAGGCGAATAGCCTGCCGGACTCAGGTGCGCACAACTTTAAATGATATACATACTTTCATACTGATAAACATAAATTCATCTTTTTAACCAAACAAATTCAATTACTGTACATTCATGAAGTTTTTAATCAACCAATTCATTATAATGCTGAACAATACAAACAAAATGCTGTAATTAAATTCCAGTCGCTTTTCAAAAGTTTAACAATATTGAATCAACATCATTGCAATAAAACAAAACACAATTCAAAGACATAAGCCCAATGCATTTCGGGACGGTTGTCGTCCCTTATTCAGGGGCGTCTCTGTAAAACAAAGATGTTCCTGTTGTAAATGTACATTATAGCTGATCTATAAGCCATCATGCTCCATTAAATAATGTACTGTTTAATCCTTAACCTAAAGTGAAAACCAATGTGTATTACCAATCTGTGCTACATTTGAAAACCAAATTTCCTGAATGTGCAAGTGTACGAAAGAATGTTCTGAGAAAAAAATGTTGTGAAAAAAGAATCATATAAGAAACACAAGCAAAGAGTAGAAACAGAAAAGCAAACAAGAGTCCCAAGTCTAGTAGAATTCAAAATATAGCCATACTCACTGAATATGCAATGTGTTGTGTACTACAACTTGCTAGGTGTGACTGGCCCGAAGAGCTAGCACACGCTGTAAGAGTTCAATGAAATATCATAAATAATATGTCTCCATAAATGTCAACAGAAATCACATACCTAATGCAAGGAAAACCATACCTGCCGTAGGTGAACCGGTACTAATGTCGAAACTACTGGCAATCCCTTTTACAACTGTGTGCCTGCCCGGCGCTTATCCCAAGTGTAAAAACTCTGAAAAAGATCAATCCACAGATCCTCGAGAAGTTAAGAATGCTATATCTTCCAAACATCCCTCAAACCGCCAAAACATCCTAGTAAATGATCTCCCAGTATGTTCCTTACCGCTAAAGAGTCTACTCATCGACGTCCCGCGATCACCGGCAACCAGCTGTCTCCACAATGTAATCGAGTGTGTGACGGTATCGACGCTGGGTTTTTAGAAGAACGAAATAGACCCTGTCACGTGACAGGGGAAGTGTGTAGTATCATAGTAGACGCCATATTGAAATGGTGCTCAATACACAACCACCTCGTAAGAATAAAAATTATTCAGCAATATGCATGAATTTTAACACAAGCTCCTAAATAAATTCCTTAGTTGCTCTTAAATCAGCTCAAACTCGACTGTGGCAGCAATGGCGCTAAATAATCCAAAGAACAAAGACCGTGTCACATGACGGAGGATTAAGATCACCTCACAATCAGCGCCATATTGAAATGGTGCTGAACTCGTAACCAACCCATATCAACATGTTCTCTGGTTTTGATCAAGGTGAAAAACATCCGTCAAAACACACCATACCCTACAAGTTGCTAAAGGATACTATCCGAATAAAATCACTTCTTCAGTTACAACCAATCCAAACACTATATTATACATTACGGCTATACACTCTGAATGAGCTAAGCAAGACCCCGACAGGATGACCTGTCCTAAACAATGTTTGAGAAATGAACACACAAATAAGAAGAAAAGAAAAGAAAAATAGAAAAAATAGAAATATAGAAAAATAGAGTAATAGAATGTGCAGATGTTAAAACCTTTGGTTCTCGTTGGGTGCTGTAATACATGATGCATATGTGCTACAGAACAAAGTGAAATAACTGTCCTGTGACTAATGATGAGATCATTTGAGGAATGAAGATACTTGTGTATGTTAAAGAAAACAGCTCATTTCCAATCAGTCATTGAGCCCACGTGGTCTCGATGTACCCAACCGCTTAATCCAAAAGATCTCCCTTTGCAGTAAGCGTTTATTGATGTCTGATCCTATTTGTTCTGCTACTGTTTCTAAGATCTGGAACTTAATCTGCACTATGGTGTGGCGATTTTCCGTCCAATGTGTAGCTAAACACGCTGTGGCACTCTTGTTGCGGATGCGGCTTTTATGTTCAGAAATCCGAATCCTAAGTTTCCTTTCGGTCTTGCTGATATACAATAAGCCACAAGGACACTTGATAGAGTAAATCACATTGTTAGAGTTGCAATCACCCCTTAAAGAATAACTTGATGCTTTCTCCTGTGTGAGGATGAGAGATCTTATTGCCCACGATAACATTATTGCAATGTATGCAATTTTGGCATTTACGCATTCCAGTTGAATCCTTTTTATTCATAGTCGTTTTACTGGCGAGTAATTCCTTGATGTTCCTCGACCTTATATATGCAAATAAGGGTTGCGTTGCGTAAATGTTTCTAAAATCCGGCTCTTCTTGTAAAAGTTCCCACTTCCTTTTGATGATGTTACGTATCTTAGGAGAATTGGTTGAAAATTTGGAAACAAAGACTATACGTGACGTTTCTGACTTTTGTTTTTTCTTCAATAAATCCCCTCTTTCATGTGCTAATGCTCTTTGGGCTTGACTATCCAGGAGTTCAGTAGGATATCCACGACTTGTGTATTTCATCTTCAAATCCTGAATAGAAGCTTGACACTGAGTAGTATCCGAAACGAGTCACCTGACTCGTAAAACTGGGGATATGGAAGATTCTTCAGTAAATTAGGCGGATGAAAACTTTGAAACAGTAAAGAACTGTTCTTATCCGTTGGTTTTTATTATAAACTGCTGCTCAAACCTCGTTCATTCAATTCAACGTTGACACCTAGAAATGAAACAGCCTTCTTACTCATGGTGTAGGTAAACTGAATCTTGGGGTTCTTCAAGTTTAGTTGTTGTATATTTTCTGTAAGACTGTCTTCAGACCCAGTCCAGATCAAAAACATGTCATCGATGTAACGACAAAAGAACGCTAGGTTTTCAGTCCATTCCGCTTTTTCTAAAATGAAATCTGCCTCAAATTTTGCCATAAATGTATTAGCGTATGATGGGGCTCCTGCGAACCCCATGGAAGTTCCGCTGAGTTGTAAATAAAATTGTCATTCCATGTAAAATAACTGTGGTGTAGACAAAAGTGGATGAGCTCAAGTAAAAGTATTTTGTTGGTCCCTATTTCATCCTGTTGCAATAGACACCACTCTATTGCTTCAAGGCCTTCTGCATGTGCAATAGATGTGTAAAGTGCAACGACATCTATCGTGCACAATACACATTCTTTTTGTGTTGATAAATTTACTTTCTCAAGCTTCGTAATGAAAACTGAAGAATCCTGTATGTAGGTGTGCCAGGATTGCACAAAAGGCTGTAAAAATTTGTTGATGAATCAGCCGGCAGGTTCAAACACAGACCCACATCCCGACACAATAGGTCAGAATGGTGGGTCGTGTAAATTTTTGTGAACTTTTGGGAGCATGTAGAGTTTTGGTCTACGAGGAAATTGTGGTGATAAAAATTTAGCCGTACTCTCTTCAATCCAATCCATATTTAGGGCTTTTTCAATGATGTAAGCTGATGATCTCATTTGTTGGATCCTTGTCTAGTAGCATATATGTGTCAGTGTTGCCCACATGTTCTGTTACTTTTTTCTCATAAAAGCAAGTATCCATCAGCACCAGAGCCCCGCCTTTGTCTGCTTTTTGAAATGTAATCTCAGGGCTTCTTGTCAATTGAGCTAATGTGCTTTTTTCTGCTCTACTAAAATTATTGACAGAATTCTTCTTTCTCTTATAACTCATTTTCTTGAAATCCTTTCCCACTAGTGCTTCAAACATGTCAAGTGTTTTGTGTGACACTGGGGCTTCAAAATTGCTTTTTGGTTTAAATGCGTTTGACTCCACTTCTACCGTGTCATGTGCTGGAATACCGTTCTCAAAGAAATTCCTCAACCTTAATATTCTCATGAACTTGTACAAGAATATTGCATTTTCAAAAGATGTTCCTGTGTAGGTAGGAACGAACGTGATTCCTTTATTCAGAATGGCAGTTTCCTTAGATGTTAAAACTCGTGATGATATGTTGATTACGAGAGTTTGCCCTGGCTCCTCAAGCCTTTCTTCCCTTTGTCCTTTTCTTTGTCCTCGTCTTGTTTTTTGCTTCCTTTTTCCATGCTCATGTCGGGGGGTTGACCCATATCCGGTGCCTGGGACAAAAAAAGAAACCTGCTGCGCAGATGGTCCTGCTCTTTCTCTTGTGCTATCTTCAACAGCCACTTGCATTCGCTTAGCTGGTGCTCTCGCTAAGTCCGTATCCTTGTCTGTTGCGATACTTTCCTCCGAGGATGTGTTCAGCCTGCGTGTGAAGCGTCGCTGGGCGTACACCTCTGCCTCATTAAGCTTGTAATCGATGGTATCGCGTTTGAACTTACGTAGCTTTGTCTCTTGTAATTCCTTGCCATAGTCATCTAATTTCTTGTTGAGGTCATCTAAGAATTGTTTCCATTCATCGGCTGGCATTCTGCTTGATAGATCTGTGCGAATGCTGACTATCTCCTCCTCTAGCTCCTGAATGGTCTTTGCAAGTTCTTCTACTAACAGTAAAATTGAATCCAAAGAGCATTTATTAAGGATTTGGTACCATTTCTCCATGAACTGGACATTAAGTTGTAAACGATATAGCATAGGTTTGATTGCTAGTCGTAGTCCTCGCGAGATCCTCTTGACCTTGTGATATTGAATTAAGGTCGAGGCATGGAGTCTCTGGTTAAGTTCACGCTTTGCAATAAACTCAAGTTGTTTTAACTGGTGGCTGATAGATCCGCTGTGTACATTAAATTCTTTTGCTTCCTGGATGAGACCATAAATTTCATTAGCCTGTTCAATGGTGTAAGCCTTGGTCGTGGCTCTGTTCTCCGTAATAGTTGATATGGATTCAAAAGACATTCTGTCTTATGCGTGCAGTGGTCCAGTTGTAGGTAAGAAAAAGTAACTGAATGGTGGTGTGGGCTACGCACTCCTACTTTCACTTTTTAAACCAAAAAATATTTTGACTTTTTATGCGATCAGTGTGCTGTACCTGATGGTGTGTACCTAATACACCGAGTCAACAAAAAGGGGGGGGGCCAGAAGGCGAATAGCCTGCCGGACTCAGGTGCGCACAACTTTAAATGATATACATACTTTCCTACTGATAAACATAAATTCATCTTTTTAACCAAACAAATTCAATTACTGTACATTCATGAAGTTTTTAATCAACCAATTCATAATAATGCTGAACAATACAAACAAAATGCTGTAATTAAATTCCAGTCGCTTTTCAAAAGTTTAGCAATATTGAATCAACATCATTGCAATAAAACAAAACACAATTCAAAGACATAAGCCCAATGCATTTCGGGACTGTTGTCATCCCTTCTTCAGGGGCTTCTCTGTAAAACAAAGATGTTCCTGTTGAAAATGTACATTATAGTCGATCTATAAGCCATCATGCTCCATTAAATAATGTACTGTTTAATCCCTAACCCAAAGTGAAAACCAATGTGTATTACCAATCTGTGCTATATTTGAAAACCAAATTTCCTGAATGTACAAGTGTACGAAAGAATGTTCTGAAAAAAGAATGTTCTGAAAAAAGTAAATTGCAGCATACATAACATACACCACATGTCATGTATTGGAGAAACAGTATAGGCAGTTCTCCTTATTCTCACTTACAGCTGATCAAGGATATGACCTACAGACCTAGGTGATGACCCAATTTAGACACCCCCCGACAGACCCTCAAAAGGCCTACAACTATGCATATTGCCAAACACAAAAAGTGATAGAGAGAAACTTCGGCCTGCTCAAGGGCAGGTTTCGGTGTTTTGACTTATCCGGTGGCAGGCAGCTCTGTTCACCAGAAATGGTATGTGAGATGATCATAGTTTGTGCAATACTCCACAATATATGTGTGAAAACTAATGTGCCCTGAGACGAAGAACGACAACCCCTGGAGCCAATGGACAATGATGAGGACGAAGCTGAAGCAGGTGGCAGAGACATCCTCAACACTACACATTGTCAATCACTTTTTCTCATGAACTATCTATTATCACAGTGTCCAAAACAGCATTAAGCGATACCAAAGGGGATGATGGACGGAGCGCTTGAGCAAATCAAACACTCACCCCCAGTCAACTGATCTGGGTTTAATCCATCATCATTCTTTAGCTCACTCCACCACCCCAGTTCAGACATGGCCATATGCAAATCAGTCTGACCCTGTGCCTCATGGGAACAGTCCAACCCGAACTGCCAAGCCATGTCTTCCCTGGACCGGAAACAAGCATCCTGGGACCGGTTTCTGGCTATTTAGCCGTAATCAGCCAGGCTAGCTTGTATCCAGTGGCAAAGTGAGCAAGGGACCCACGTCTGGGCATACCCTGCCAACTTAGGGCGAACAAAGCGATACCAAAGGGGATGATGGACGGAGCGCTTGAGCAAATCAAACACTCACCCCCAGTCAACTGATCTGGGTTTAATCCATCATCATTCTTTAGCTCACTCCACCACCCCAGTTCAGACATGGCCATATGCAAATCAGTCTGACCCTGTGCCTCATGGGAACAGTCCAGCCCGAACTGCCAAGCCATGTCTTCCCTGGACCGGAAACAAGCATCCTGGCTCACAATAAAATCACAAGTACTTTTAAAAGAGTTGTATCTACTGTATCAAATTACAAATTTTCAGAATTGGACTAAGTTAACTGGGGCCGTATTTCTTAACTGCCCTGGGGATGCAACATGCGCCTCCACCCACCTTGCATGCCACCGTGACATTTTGGTATAACAGAAGGGGCCGCAGAGGCTTGTGTGGGCCCTCCTGTGATACCGATAAGACAGATGCACTTATAACGCAAGCGCCATCTTCAGAGGCTGCACACACATTTGCAAGGTTACATGGCCCCATGCAATGAGTACATACCCTTGCCTCACTGCCCAGGCCCTATAACAGACGTGGGTGCAGAGGCAAGGTAGCTCTCAGGAAATCCAATGACAGTGCACCAAGCAATATCTGTGGCACTGTCAGTGTGCCCCCTGATGGCAGCCCTCTGGAGGGAGGAAATGGGCTCCGAGCCCCCCCGACATCCCCTTGCAGGCGGGTGCAGTCACCTACTGCACCGGTCTGCAAGGGGATCTACATTCCCCCTTCAAAGTGCTTGTGTGTTGCTGCCTGCACTGTAAAAACATGGAGCCGCTTCTAAGCAGCCACGTATCCTTCACACGACTGCGCACCTGTTTTAAAATGTTCCTGGCACAAACAGGGAAAGTGCGGCCTTTACATAATAGTGCCCCAGGTAGCGAAACAGTACACCAATATGCAATGTCAAAGCGCAACCAACAGTGCATAGTACACTAGAGTAGGATGTGTCACATTAGTGCAAAGTGTCATAAGTTAGCACACCAACATAACAATAGTATCGATTAGAAGTAATGGTGACATATCGCTAGCCCTTACATGATTGTCTGGCCAAAAGTGACTTCAGCATAGTAAATGTCATGTATTTTGAGATAAGGTAACATAACCTGAGCATTACGTGACACATCACTTACGAAAATCCATGCATCACTTCAGATTTTGACGCTTTTCTTGGAAGAGGTACTTTAGCATACAAAACGTGCCTCGTCTGTCAGAAAAATGTCACGTTAAAGATAACACTCACACATCTCCTGTAAAAATGACTGATTCCTCACTAAGTGTAACGCTCCATGTGAAAAAACGACGCTTCAACGAAGCATCAAAAAAAGAATCGTAGGCAGAAAATATGACGCAAAATGTGCCGCATCCATACAGGAAATGTTGCAATGACTTAGCCATGTAGACAGTTAGTTTCTATTTCACTTACTATTCCTAGGAGTGTGCCTGGTGGTGGAGGGTATTGTGAAGAGCAGAGAGTTTGGCAGCTGTATTGTACTGTTTTTAGTGTGTGTTATGTGAAAGTTTTGTAAAGATAGTCTGTTTATTGTCTTGTGTAATAAATTGTGTTGTTCATATTATCGTGTTGTGGTGTGTGTGTGTGCATTTTTGGGGGCAATAGGTATAGGGGTAGGGGTAAGGTTGAGTAATAAGTTTCTGTTTGTATTTCTTGGTGTACAGAATTATAGTGATTCAGGCAGGTCCAAACACCTGTTGTCACACGAGTTTGGGGGCCTACTATGGCTGATTGTACTTTACCTACCCAATAGTTACGCGTCAGTAAAGGCTACCCCAGCCCCCCTGAGATTGCTGTTAAAGGTGGGAAAATGTAAGGTACTAAATAGCTTGCATATTTGATGTAGAGAGGACTGTCCACCAGCTAAAGCACCGCTGGCAAGATGTCGTCAGTAGAGAGGCTGATCTGCTGGACCATCTCGGTTTGGAAGTCGGTGGCCCTCTTGGTAAGTCAATACATACCTAAACATCCATAGGTCAACTCACACATACATATGCATTGTGTGGAATAGTGACATGTACAATTAGTGAGGTACTATGGGCCTCATTTGGGAAAAGTGGTGCATTGCTGGGGAAAAACAGCAGTGCAAAACTTTTCATTGCGCCATCCTTGCAACACCTTGGATGCTCTGTATTTATTCTATGGACCTCTACTGCGGGGTGAATTAACAGATACGTCAAGAATCTGAACTTATCTGTTGCTGCAATGATGAAGCATTGCTTGAATGTGTAGGTTATCTGATGCAATTCCAGGAATGTGTAATTACACAAGGGATGTCCCATGTGTGAAGCCCTACGTCACTCCTTACACCTGCTTGAAGCATGCGTTAGGTGTGTGACGAAGTGAAGTCGAAGTCATATGAGTGGTGCAGAGAAATCTCGGGCCTTATTTACGTGAAAGTAATGCAGTGCAGTGCCACATGCCATTTGGCTGCGACATGCTGCGTTACTTTCAGAGCACAGGGTTGTGTGATATTTACAACAATATGACGGATCCCTGTGCTCTCCCCTGCGCTGGTGCACAATTGGCTGCTGTGCGCTAACACAGGCACCCTTGGACCAGGGTGCAAGGGTGCCTGCGTTGCAGGGATGATTGTTTCTGTGCAGGAAGGGACACCTACCTGTACAAAAACAATCACGAGAGGTGTTTTCCTTTTTTTCTGCAGCACGCACAGAAAGAGGAAAAAACTAGAAGAAATAAAAGTATTTACGAAACCTGGTAAATCTGGGATTGTGGCTGAATCCATGGGTGTTGGTGGAAACATCCACAGTAACACCCATGGTACACTCCTTTCACGCAAAGGGCTGAGTGAAAAGGGGACGTATTTACAAGGACACGAAAAGCCACGCAGGGTGGCTTTATGTGTCCTTGCAAATATGGAGCATCCAATTGCGCCACCAGTGCAACACAAAAAGTGACACAGTGGCGGCACATGGGTCTGGTAAATATGCCCCATCTTATTTTTCACTGCGCCAGTCCTAAGAGGCTTTTTTACAGTGTAACACCCAACCTGGATACATAATGCCTGACGCATGTATATTGTAGCACAAAACTTTGCAAAGTGAAGCATCATGTTGTAAACAGGGCGCAGTGTGGCACATTGATCAAGGTCACTGAAAAGTGCGGCAAAGGCAGTGCAAGCCCTTCATAGATGAGCACCTAAGTGCCTCAAAATCTTGGTGTGTTGTAAAGCGGGTAATGTCAGAGAACAATGACCATAGAAACAGTGTGATGTGTCTCTTACATGTGATCCCACGTAAGTATGTGATCAAACATTGTTACCATAGGATGCTTTGTGCGCTACTTCCAAAACAACTCTCAATATAGCCCAGACAGTTGTACAACCATCACCCATGTAGGTAGCTAAGCTACATCTTCTACCTGCACTGAACTCAGTGCTACCCATGGCTGTTATGGCCCCTATGTACTGGCATGACAGCATAGTGACATGCCAATAACCATCACTCTGGCGTTACAACATGGTTTTGAGAACAAAAGCCATTGTAGTCAATTTCATGCTTGTGTAATGCCTATGTACTCTGCTCTATGCATTTACTGTGCACATGTCCTGCATTCACAGGTCAATGTACCTCTGTTTATGTCTCATAGGTGGACCCCAAGCCTACACACGAGAAGTGGTGGACTCATTCCAAGGCCCTAATGCTACCAGTGAGAATCAAGTCTTAATTTTTTGATCCATAAGGCTACTACTAATATTTTGCATGGAATATTAACACTTACATGTGCCACAACTAACATCAGCATGTGCATACTAATAGTACCATATATGTGCCTTGACATGCTCTCTTGGTAGGTCTCACATCAAAGTATCCATCTGCGGAAAATGTATCCATTCACAATGCATCCCATCAATCCACACTTACGTGCATATTCACAATGAGTCAATGCCCCCATAACATCCCTGTTTTGAACATTCTGGTGACATCAACTCCTTTACATTAATTACAATTTGATGGATAAGCCACTTACCGTGGCTTCATGCCACCTTGTAGGTTATGCCCCTATTCATGCACCATTAAGCTTGGAAGGTCTGTGCAATGGGTGTTGCCATGGAAATTAAAGTTCAACACCCATTGCTGTGTTGACACAGCACCATATTTCCAAAGTGTGGGACAGTGCCCAAAATGTAGCATGAGTATACCTGTACTTCAAAAGGCGATACAAAATGATTACATTCATTTGACCTTGGATATTTCTCTTACCACGTGTGCAGCATTGTGCAGCACACATAGCAAGAGGAAAATGCCATCACACAATAGATATGAACTGGAGGGTGCACCTACCCACACTAACCCAAACATGCAGACACCCTTACACCATTGTGCATGCTTGGCAGCCTTGGCGCATGGCAAACCATTGTGTGCTAGCGCAGAGTTGAAGTGACAAACTTCACCATAAACTTGAAATTTGGGCCATTGTTGTAATCATCTCTTCACTCACTGCAACACAACACTAAGGGGTCGATTCCGATCTCGGCCGGTAGGGCACCTAACAGTATTTGTCCGAAAAAATACCAGCCGAATGCGTGTTTCCCGACCGATTCGTACACTTGTCCGGACGAACAAGTACGATGCGTATAACAACTCATTTTCCGAGCGAGCCGTACTCACCCAATCCTGCTCCTGTTCCCCGCCCGAGCCGGATCCGTGAACGCCGAATCGAGCCGCACGGAAGCAAATACACAGCACCTTCTGGCCGGACTAGTACGATGCGCAATCCGTACGCGCCGAACCCGTCGCTACGTCCGGCACGTTTGAGCATCCGGGCGAGCCGTACATAAGCTCCGTTTCGCGCCACAAGATGATCCACGGCTACGAGACGAACAAGCCTGCTACGAGTACGACTCGAAGACACGAGAAACCCGAACGAGACGATCCAAGCATGAATCCCATTGCGCAGGTCCTACCTATACTCTACATCTATTACCGGGACCGGCACGAACGCGTACGGCGCAGACGGTAAGTCAAACACCAACAATACAAACAAACTACACGTACCCGAAATATGTCACACACACATAGGGATGCACAAATAAAGTACACTAGCAACAGCAGAACCATAGGGGTGGGATGGCCAACACCAATGCCATACACACCCATAGGGGGATGGATGCCTACCACCAACACCACCCTACCACCACCCCTACTCAGGGGGGCCTGGATGCCTGCCACTACTACCATCCCCACCCTTAGGGGTATGGATGCCTACCATTACCACCACCCCTACTCAGGGGGGCCTGGATGCCTGTCACTACTACCATCCCCACTCATAGGGGGATGGATGCCTACCACTACTACCATCCCCACTCATGGGGGGATGGATGCCTACCACTACCACCCCCTACTCAGGGGGCCTCTATGCCTGTCACTACTACCATCCCCACTCATAGGGGGCTGGATGCCTACCACTACTACCATCCATACTCATGGGGGGATGGATGCCCACCACTACCACCCCCCCTACTCAGGGGGGCCTGGATGCCTGTCACTACTACCATCCCCACTCATAGGGAGCTTGATGCCTACCACTACTACCATCCCCACTCATGGGGGGATGGATGCCTACCACTACCACCACCCCTACTCAGGGGGGCCTGGATGCCTGTCACTACTACCATCCCATAGGGGGATGGATGCCTACCACTACTACCATCCCCACTCATGGGGGGATTGATGCCTACCACTACCACCACCCCTACTCAGGGGGGCCTGGATGCCCACCACTACCACCACCCCTACTCAGGGGGGCCTGGATGCCTGCCACTACTACCATCCCCACCCTTAGGGGTATGGATGCCTACCACTACCACCATCACTACTCAGGGGGGCTGGATGCCTACCACTTCTACCATCCACACTCATGGGGGGATGGATGCCCACCACTACCACCCCCCCTACTCAGGGGGGCCTGGATGCCTGTCACTACTACCATCCCCACTCATGGGGGGATAGATGCCTACCACTACCACCACCCCTACTCAGAGGAGCCTGGATGCCTACCACTACCACCACCCCTACTCAGGGGGGCCTGGATGCCCACCACTACCACCACCCCTACTCAGGGGGGCCTGGATGCCTGCCACTACTACCATCCCCACCCTTAGGGGTATGGATTCCTACCACTACCACCATCACTACTCAGGGGGGGGCTGGATGCCTACCACTACTACCATCCACACTCATGGGGGGATGGATGCCCACCACTACCACCCCCCTACTCAGGGGGGCCTGGATGCCTGTCACTACTACCATCCCCACTCATAGGGGGCTGGATGCCTATCACTACTATCATCCACACTCATGGGGGGATGGATGCCCACCACTACCACCCCCCCTACTCAGGGGGGCCTGGATGCCTGCCACTACTACCATCCCCACCCTTAGGGATATGGATGCCTACCACTACCACCACCCCTACTCAGGGGGGGGCTGGATGCCTACCACTACCACCACCCCTACTCAGGGGGGCCTGGATGCCTGTCACTACTACCATCCCCACTCATGGGGGGATGGATGCCTACCACTAACACCACTCCTACTCATACAATGGGTAATGCATGACACAACTAGCATACTCCCACATAAGGAATGCCAGAAGATTACATCCCCCCAACACCATGACAAGTGTGTGTAGTCTGTGTCAAATGCCTACAACACTGAACATGACATTGAACATACAATGTGACCCCCTAGCCCATGTGTCACACAGAAATGTGTGTGGCCTCCACAATGCAAGCCGACCATGGCCACTGTGGCAATGGGCTCGAACACCCCATCACCACAGTGACCAAAAGGGAAGTGTGCTATCCATAGCTGATGCACATTTTGAACAGTGTGGCAATGTGGCCTAAAGCCCCATCACCACAGTGACCAAAAGGGAAGTGTGCTGTCCATAGCTGATGCACATTTTGAACAGTGTGGCAATGTGGCCTAAAGCCCCATCACCACAGTGACCAAAAGGGAAGTGTGCTGTCCATAGCTGATGCACATTTTGAACAGTGTGGCAATGTGGCGTAAAGCCCCATCACCACAGTGACCAAAAGGGAAGTGTGCTGTCCATAGCTGATGCACATTTTGAACAGTGTGGCAATGTGGCCTAAAGCCCCATCACCACAGTGACCAAAAGGGAAGTGTGCTGTCCATAGCTGATGCACATTTTGAACAGTGTGGCAATGTGGCCTAAAGCCCCATCACCACAGTGACCAAAAGGGAAGTGTGGTGTCCATAGCTGATGCACATTTTGAACAGTGTGGCAATGTGACCTAAAGCCCCATCACCACAGTGACCAAAAGGGAAGTGTAGTCATGGTAAAAGCTGCCAAAGCCAAACTGCATGGTTGAATCCTGGTCACACAACAACAAACACATCAGTGGCACAGTAGTGCTTGTGTCCCATAGCAACATAGATTGGTCGAGGGAAACAGTGCAGTGTCACTGAAAAATCGTTTTGGCCATGTGCATACAAACATCACCCATGGGGGCCCACATTGTCAACATTCACAAATAACACAATGACAGAAGTGACCATCATAATGCTGACCCACATATCTGCACCAATGGACACACAAATGTAGATATCCTGTGGAGACTGTAGATGTCAGGTGAACAAATACCATACCATGGCAGCAATGGGACATACAAACCATGATTATTGTGCTGACTGATGACCTAGGAGTCCCAGGGACAGCAGGGGAAAGCCACCAAACAACATACAGCCAATGGCACGCTCAAGATATGCCAATGCAGTGGTGCAAAGGCACAAACAGGCAGACTCACACTGCATATCAAACACAACAGGTGATGGGGGGGTGTGCCAGTGTCCCCAGGCAACCACACAACACATGAGGAGGCCTGAATTCCAACCACACAGATGTGTATACAGTGCCATACAAAAGTTACTCATGGATCGGATACCCATATGTGGGCAATCAGGCATTGTAAGATGAGAGGGAGCACAAATTACACATGTCACACAAGCTTGTAGGAACAGCAACTAACACAGCAAGAGACAGACCCACCACAGCACTACCCCCAGGGACCCCACATTGTGCTGACACTAGCCTGCATGATAATCCCACTGTGATGACAAAGTTAGATGTCGTTCACACTGTGAACCACAGCCATGTGTCCTGAGCAACTAACTACCATCACACCTACACAAGCTCCAATCAATCAGCACGGCCTGCCAGCCAAGGCCAATATGGAGGTAGGGGTCTAGCCATGCAACAACTCACTTTTGCACACACTCAACACCACACACCCTGATCTCCACCAATGTGCAGCAGTGAAGCTCACATGGACTGGTGACATTGGACATGCACCCATGACAATACCAGGGGTGGTGGTGGGAACTAAGGTGCAGAAACCCATCACACATGGCCAGTCAACAAGACTCGTCAATGTCTGACACACAGCACAGTATGCCGTACATGGGCATGATGTGAAATCCACCACAATCAATGGGATCCTGGCCATAGTCACACACCAACGAAGAAGCCAAGGTGACACAGGAAGAACACACGTACACAACTTCCAACATTGCAGCTCTGACCCTGAGGAGTGGCCGCAGTCACACATACAACGTGTCACAATCACTGAAAGCTAACACAAACTGTAAATCACATGACTCGTGTAAACAACAAGTGCCAAGGGGAATCCTGAATGTGTCCCATCTGCGTTTGCCCACATCCCCAGCCCTGACAACAAAGACAATCTGGTATGACAACCTCATGAACATTAGTTTGCCATGCACCCACATCACGGAGAAACCAGGTCCAAGATGCTGGATGAACACAGAACAACTCAGCAAGCATCACAAACAGGAACATCCCTAGGGACACAGCCTGTGTAGGAAAAGGGAAGGGAACACGCACAGACATGCTTACACAACACACAACACAGGCCCACGCAATGTCACCGGATTACACACTGCCATGAGGGCACTCCACTCCTGTGGAAGGTCCGCTGTGCCAAACCTTGTCTGTGCACGACCCAAACATGTCAGCAGAACACTCCGTCAGTGAGTCAACAACCACAACACACAGAAGGCTCTGCTCACATCAGCCTGGGTACGGGAGTGTCACGTCAGTCATCTGCACACACACAAAACACGTGTCAAGCAAGTTGCACTGTATACACAGATGAGTCCTTCGACATTGATGTGCAAAACTGCATGTCCAGTGGAGCTGGGCACACAGTCAGGGAAATCGGAACATTCAACAGTGGTAAGCCCACCAGATGTGCATCAGTGTAAGACAAAGATGTTCATTTACAAATGCAAAATGGACATCCCTGTGTCAAATGCAGAACATTACACCCTCAGACTGTAACAAAGGATGCCATAGATCCAGACTACAACAGGACACATATCCCATGGACCACATGGAGTCCATCACTGCAACACTTCATTTTCCTGATGTGAACACTATTACAACTGCAAATGCAGGATGCTACTCATCCACATCATGTACATCAAAAGAAAACCCACAAGTAAACAAAAAGAGGCTTTATTCAGCAAATGTCAGGGTAAACACGGAAGTCCAAAAGAAACTAAGGCCAATGGCCAGTCCAAAATCACAGTCCCAACGGGGTGAGAAGTGACAACTGGTCACACATTGCTTGCCTGCACTGGTACGGTTAGGGGACATCCCCCTTGGAGGGGCATACAAGGGGCAGGCCAGGCACCGCAGGGACAGGATCAGGGGATGGCAGAGTGAGGCAGTGAAGGGGTGGTGGGTGCAGGAGTGTCACCGGCAACTGCAGTGGAGGTGTCTGACTCAGGAGGGGCCGGCACCACTGTGGTACACAAGTCAGTTGGTGTGGGTGCTGCAACCACTGCAGTGGGCTGGACTGATGTAGTGGACTGGGTACCCACTGCAGTGCCCGAGTCAGACGTGGTGGTTGTGGACTCCACTGCAGTGCATGACTCCAAGGGAGTGGAAGGGTGGGCAGATGAGGTGGGCAGGACAGAGGGGGGGGACCCGGTCTCTACAACAGTGCCACTAACAGGCAGAGGGTCTGGGTTGAGGGTGGAAGAGCAAGTGGCAGGGGGGGAGGGCCTAAGCAGTCTGGGGATGCGGTATCGGAGTGTGGGGGAACATGGGACAGGGAGTGGTGGGGGAACCTGTGCAGTGGTGGACTGGGGGATGGAGGAGAGAGACTGGGCGGTGGAGCTGCGTGGTGGTGGTGGTGGGGTCTTGCTCTTCCTGGTCTAGGGGACTTCCTAATGGGGTCCTGTGTCTGCCTGCGCCTGGGGGAGGGTGTCCGGGGGCGAGGGGCACTCCCCTCTGTGTGGGTGGACTTCCTCTTCCCCCGGTATGCTGGATCAGCAGGATTGGAGGGGAAGAGGCCGAGGTCACACAGGAAGATCTGCTGTGTAGGTGGGGTAGCAGGCGAGGCAAGGGAAGGGGTCTTGGAGGGAGAGGATTTGGAGGACTGCGGAGTGAATGTGGATGCCTGTGTGTGTGTGTGTTCCCCATCCCCTGTGTCTGTGGTATCAGTCCCCTGAGGATGCTTGTGTGCACGTCTTGCCTTTCTCTTGGGTGTTGTCTGTGCTGCTCGTGTCTGTGTGTTTGGGTGACTGTGCAGGTGTGCATGTGCTTTGGACAGGTAGGGGGGCAGGAAGTGTGGATGGGGCAGAGGTGGGAGGGGTGAGGGACTGTTGGAGAAGGGACACTGCTGCCGTCAGGGAGGAGTCCATGGACTTATTGCTCCTCTGTAGGGCAGACATACCCGTCGAGATGCCCTCCATGAATGACACCAGCAGTGTCAACAGAGTGGTGTGTGCATGGAGGACACAGCATAGCTGTCTGCCCTACATGGAGCTGCCGAAGGAGGTACACAGACTCCTCACTCAGGGCAGCAGGGGACACAGGGGCAGGGGGTGCGGTGCCTGGCATGAAGGAGACATGCTCCCGAGTACGGGAGCCTCCACGGACCTCAGGAATGGGAGCCAATGGGAGGGCGGTGGTGGTGGTGGTGGTGGCGGGGCCAGACAGATTAGCTGGCCTTTGGTGGCTGCTGACACCCGCCTCCACAAGGGAGTTATCCTCCGAGCTGCTGTGGTCCTCAGCTGAGGTGGATGGTGCTGAGGACTCCTTGGTGTGGCTCCCCTCGCCCTCCGTGCCACTGGGTCCCTCTGACCACTCGTCCGATGCTGACCCAGTCTGGCTCCGCTGCTCCTCCTGGTCCGTGGAGCTGTCCCCTCCTGTGGCCGTGGATGTATCTGCAAACAATTAGGGAAACAGACAAACATCAGTCACCTACAC
The DNA here is from genome assembly GCA_963921515.1 of Calotriton arnoldi. Taxonomy (NCBI): domain Eukaryota; kingdom Metazoa; phylum Chordata; class Amphibia; order Caudata; family Salamandridae; genus Calotriton; species Calotriton arnoldi. The sequence goes on from CAWUFW010001673.1 coordinate 2,636,422, forward strand.
TGACCGCACACACCACAGTAAGTACAGCACATTACAGAGCAAGCCCTGGCATCCTTAGTTGAACATTGCCTAAAGTCCTCACACAGATTCGGGAAGCCAATTGTCAGTCTGATGGTCAACCATGGGACTCACACCCCTCCTGCCCTTGCACCCATCTGTCTGGTGCCTGTCTGATGGTAGGACCCCAGTGTGGACACATGCACCACCTACACAGTTGTTGGACATTGCAGGGAACACAGTGAAGTATGTGAACATGCACACATCACATCTCTTGCCACTGAGTCAGTGCAGGTGTCCGGATAAAGGGATGGCCAGAGTCTAAATAGAAATGCATGTGATGCATACCAGCACCAGACACCATGATGCACCCATGTCCGGATAGTCAATGCCACAATGGGGTGCATGTTGCACATGTCACTCCCCTGCAGGATCAGTCTCAGGAAGTTTAATGCCATGACACAGGAATGCGTGCAAAGTCATACATTACTGTCTCAAGTCACATGGCCATGGCAGCCAGCCAACAACAGTCTGCACTGTGTCACAATCCGAGGGCATGGGGAATGCAAGTTATGTGACTGACAAGTGCACATGTCCATCCCCCAAATACCACATCATCTGTACTACTATTTGTCCACGTCATACCAACTGGACATATGGGGGACATGAAACACAACTCTCTGAACATGAGCACCTCACAGTGTGCTGTGAATGAAAATACAGCTGCCTGAAAGTCACAGTCACAAACACCTGTGTGCACAGTCAAGTGATCAGACACTTATAAGTCACAGAAGTATCGTCTATCATGGTCACATCTCAGATGGCATGCTGAGCCCTAACCGATAAACATACCAGTAGTCCTGACAACGAAGACACAGCACAATGAGACAGAGGCAGACACCTGAGGGTACATTTCACTGATCACAACATGCCAGATGATACACGGGAGTGGGAGTACAGAGTGTATTGTACGCCCTGGAGTAGGCATGACTGTCCAGCTCCACCTGTAAGAGGGATGAGTCCTGGACAGTAGGCAGGTGGCTAAGCATGTGTGACACACTGGATACACATACTCCTGAGGCCCAAACATTGTTCCCACCAGCAGTATGGGTGTGTGCCAAATTCCCCAGGGACATGTGGTGAGTCAGAGCAGCAAGCGGACCACATATCAAAGTTACACCCAGATTACATGTCAGAACTTAGGCATTGTGTAAGCAATTGACCCACCCATGAATCACACAACATAGTCACGGGAACAAATGCTGTCCCCCACCTTGAGCAAAGCTAAATGCAATGACACAGTCCCCAAATGACACAATTTCCTGACTATAAGGGCCACACATATGCGTATCAGAGGAGAAGTGGGCATGTCACAAATGAGGGACATGGGTCCTGGACCACATGACTGATGTACTGTGGAAGTTTAACCAGGCCAGAGGAGGGCACATAGCATGTCAGACAAAGTGCACAGTGCAGTCATGGACTCACCCCCTCCTTGCTGCTGTCTGTCCTTCAGCTGCCCATCCAGGTCAGGGAAGACCACCGCCAGGATCCGGAGCATGTGGGGGGTCAGGGTCCGGTGTCCGCCCCTCCTGCGAGGAGGCGACAGCTTCAGCTGGACCCTTGCGATCCTCCGGGTCCAGCCACGAAGGTCCTGCCACCTCTTCTGGCAGTTGCGGATCCTGCGCCTGTAGACCCCCACGGATCTTACTTTCCGGGCGATGGTCAGCCAGATTTCCTGCTTCTGGTGGGCATCAACCTGTGAGGATGACAAAGTGAAAAGGCCATTACTACACATGCAACATATACGTGCATCACACAGTTGGATTTACATGTCTCAATCACAGGGGCATATGATGTACACAGGCAGTGCAACAATGGCAATGAACAGTTTGCCAGCAGTCACTACATGGTATCATTGCATGGGAAGTAAACCTAGTTGGAATGCACTGTTACTGCACTGTACCAGTTCAGTGCATGTAATACACACTTTGGGGTGTGACAACTACTCAGTGGGCATGCTAGTCAGTGGTGTGCACACTGAAAGTCCTGCTAGTCAGACAACATGCACAATTAGTGAGGCAGTGGACAGCACACTCACCTGCTCCCCTGGTTTCCCATACAGCTTGCTGTACTGTGGAAGGAGGCTGTCCAGCAGGGCCTGGTTCTCCTCAAGGCTGAAGGCTGGGGCTCTCTCCACAGTACGTGCCATTGCAGGAGCCAGAGGATGCATAAACAGCAGCAGTGTTGGTGGCAGATGTCGTCCTGGAGCATGTAGTGCAGGCAAGTGAGCTCTCAGGGGAACAGCCAGCATTATATGTGTGCTGCAGAGGCAGATACTGTCCCATGTGTCCAAAGTGATAGGTCCAAGTAGTTTGCATCTTCTGAATCTGACCAATCCATGGAATAGCAGCACTAATACACGCCCACAGCATCCTTCAAATCTTCAACTTCATGACACCCATGATTTTGCAACATTGTTGTGGCTGGCCAACTGAATTCACTGCATCAGACTCGTTGGAGCTTCGAAAACGCGTCCGTTGCCATGCCAGGCCCCAGCCAATGTGTGCGCACCGTTCGGTCCATTGCTGTACAACACGTATTTCGGGATACAACGCGTACCCGCACACATCATATGCAATGGGCCGGCCGGGCACACCGATCGGTCCATTGCTGTTCAACGCGTACTCGCTCACAACAGATGCAATGGGCCGGCCGGGCACACCGATCGGTCCATTGCTGTACAACGCGTATTTCGGGATACAACGCGTACCCGCACACATCATATGCAATGGGCCGGCCGGGCACACCGATCGGTCCATTGCTGTACAACGCGTATTTCGGGATACAAAGCGTACCCACACACATCATATGCAATGGGCCGGCCGGGCACACCGATCGGTCCATTGCTGTTCAACGCGTACCCGCTCACAACAGATGCAATGGACCGGCCGGGCACACCGATCGGTCCATTGCTGTACAACGCGTATTTCGGGATACAACGCATACCCGCACACATCATATGCAATGGGCCGGCCGGGCACACCGATCGGTCCATTGCTGTTCAACGCGTACCCGCACACATCATATGCAATGGGCCGACCGGGAACACCAATCGGTCCATTGCTGTACAACGCGTATTTCGGGATACAACGCGTACCCGCACACATCATATGCAATGGGCTGGCCGGGCACACCGATCGGTCCATTGCTGTACAATGCGTACCTGTACAGGTCAGTCGCATATGTCACCATGCTTGTCACTGGTGAACGTATGCCAGCCACATATACCTGCCAGAGACCTAGTTCACACCTACAACACCACACCCAGTCCACACTGTTTCCTGAGGCATGTAAGGCTGCATTTCCTTCTCTGTGTATGGGGGTTAACATGTGGTTTTTGTGGTGGCACTTGTGGGCAGCCACACCCAGGCTGTGCATGTGTTCATGGGGACAGGGTCCTTGGTGTGTTGTGCACATGACCACTGTGATGTGCAACAGTTCATTTTGGAGCATGTGGCATGGTCACATTTCCAGGTTGTATATGTGTATGACATGTCACATACCCCCAGAGTCCCCTGTGGGAAGGCATGTACGTCACAGGATGACCCATTGCCACAATAGTGATGTCCCTCCACAGTCTGTGTGCATGTTGTGTTTCCGATGTCACTGATTCCATGTGCACGATGGGAGACAGTCTCCACATCAACGTTGTTTGTGCATGGACTTTGATGTTGTGCGTCACTGGCGTCCATGTCTGTCCTGCGGATGCGACAGGGGCCACTACCTGTGGGAGTCATGTTTGTTTATCTGACGTGTACATGATACGCCATGTCATTCCAGTGGCCATGTGGCAAGACAGGGTCACTGGGAATCAACCTGTCAATGATCTGTGATGCCTGTGGCGCATCTGTCCAGACATGTCACTGTGGTGTGTGTGTGGAATGTGACAGCAGTAAATGGGTACTGTGACACAGCCTAATGGTTTCCCATAGCACAACCTGGTACCTGTTGTGCACACATGTTGTACTGAGAAGTTAGATGATGGCCATGTAGGTGCGAGTTATGTCCGACAGAACGGCACACACATCAAGTACTTGTGTCACGTAATGATGTATCATGTGAAATTGAGTATGGTGAATGGCACATATGAGGGGTGACTGACAATCTTTCTTCCTTCAACCTATGCACTGCAGGGCTCCAGCTGTCCATAGACCATTCCCTGACCTGGCAACGATGGTGGAACGTGACAGCATCCGACGGTACCGCTTCACCAGGCAGCTGATTGAGGATTTGGCAGTGCGCTTGGCACCATATTTGCAACCTGGCCGGACGTACCCTACGGCGCTGAGCCCCAAGGTGAAGGTAATGGCAGCTCTACACTTCTTTGCCACCGGTACCTTTCAACACACTGTTGCGACTGCCGGTGGGATGTCACAGACTATGTTCAGCCGTGTGCTACGCGATGTTTTGGAGGCAATGTTGAGATGCCTGAACCAGTACATCTATTTCCCAACACGTCAACAACTCACTGACGTCAAGAGTGACTTCTATGCCCTGGGGAGGATGCCACATGTCATTGGCTCCATTGATGGGACACATGTGGCTTTGATACCACCACAGGCACATGAGCAGGCATACCGGAACCGTAAACATTATCATTCGATCAATGCTCTGGTGGTATGTTTAGCAGATATGAGCATCACACATGTGTGTGCCCGTTTCCCTGGTTCAGCACACGATGCCTACGTGATGAGGAGTAGTCGCATCCCGAGGATGATGGCACAGATGCAGAACCAACGTGCCTGGCTTGTCGGTGTGTACTGACTTTGTACCATTGTGTGTGTTCTGATCTGTAGTATTCCACCCACTTTTCCAAATCAGCTAATGTGCACTTGTCTGTCCGTAGGTGACTCCGGATACCCCAACATGCCGTGGTTGCTGACACCCCTCAGGAACCCTGTGACACCAGCCCAGATGCGCTACAATGAGGCACATGGTCGGACCAGGAGAGTGATAGAGCGGACCTTTGGTCTCCTGAAGAGCCGCTTCCGATGCCTGGACAAGACAGGAGGGGCCCTCCCATATGCCCCAGCAAAGGTGTGCAAGATTGTCATCGTCTGCTGCATGCTACACAACCTGGCAGTGCGGAAGGAGTTGCCTCTCATCCTGGATGACGATGACCAACGTCCGCCACCTGTGGAGGATCCTGGCCTGGACCACGATGCCAGTGATGATGATGATGATGATGGTGATGTCCGCACACAGCTCATCACCAACTTCTTCATCTGAATGTGAGTATCCAGGGAGATGTAATGTGAATGACGTGAGTTTGCATGATATGTGTGGGTGGTGCTCTGGTGCTGTTTGAGTGTGGCCATGTGCTACTTGACTGGATGCGTGCAGCAATGTGTCCTTCCAGGTAGTCTGAACTCCCCAACAGTTTTGATATGCTAACTTGGTTTTGTGTAGTTGTCTTGTGACATGTATTGGGCATGAGTATTGCAGTACTGTCCTGTTCTACAGTGATTTTAACTGTGTGTCATGTCTGTCCTTCACAGGGTGCTTACTGAGTACTTTGGTCAACTTGGATCCCCCGACACCATGATTCAGCTTTCAGGGTGGCAGCAGTAGTTGGCCTACAAGTGATGTGCCACACAACCCTGGACTTCATATCTTCTGCACTTGTTGACTGTGTGGCCACTGCCACGTGGGATTACCTTGCATTTGTAGTGGAAACAGGATGTTGCAAATGTTTAATAAACCTGTGCTTCACTTTGGGATGTGCGTTGTCTGTGGTCACACATCTGACTGACATTTGCTTACTGCACCTGTGGGCTAGTTGACACAGACTCTGAATAGGTGTGGTGTCTGTGCATTCCACTGTATTTCCTGGCAACATCACTGTGGGCGATGAGTCCGATGGCCCTGGTGTCTGTGTTGTGTAGCCCTAGTGGTGTGTCTCCCTCATATGTGTCACATCACCATGACTCACACGACGGTGTTGTACTTGCTGTAGCAGTTAGCATACACAGTGTAATTTAGCAGAACATCATCACCATAACAGTATCCACATTTGAATAACAACAGTGGCAAGTATGGTGTACTAGTGATTTTATTTACAGAAATGTGTGTGTGTATAGTGCACAGGATGGTGGGTGCTGTACATTGTGATTGTGATCCAAAGTTCCCAGATGAGTTGGAAGTCTTGGTAGCAGAAATGTCCTGAGTGAAGTCCACAGTCATATGATACATTAGTCCAACTTGAACTCCCCATGTCATGTGGGAAAGTAGTGTTGCATTCGACAGGGTGAAACGTTTGCACACAAAGGAGAATTTCCGGAACAGGTGTTGGCTTCCTGGGGGATGTACGTGGCCATCAACCTCTCAGTTTTCCTTCCTCGGACGACCCCTCTATTTTGGGGGGGGACCCTCACGTGCAGGCTGCGGCGGTGCAGGGGACTCTCCGCCAGAGTCCTCCTCCCTCCCTGTGGCGGTGTCAGTTGTTGCAGCACCAGATGTTGTGGGCACACAGGGAGGTGTGGCCATGTTGGTGCTAATCTGGCGGAGGCATGTCAATATGTCCCTATGCACCGCTGTGAGTTCTTGCAATGTGTCCCACTTGGACTCCATGCCCGACATGTGTGTCTCCACACAGGCCATGTGTGTCTCCACACGGGCCATGTGGGAGTCCAAGCGGGCATGATGGGCAGCCTGCTGCTGTTGTATGTCCTTGAGGATCCCCACTACCTGTCTGACCTCTCCGGTGCTATCCTGGTACGCATCAGCGATGCGTGCCAGTTGTGGGTCATCATGCAGTCCAGACTCCTCTGCAAGCAGCGACCTATGTCTACCACCCCTCCCACCACCCCTGGCGACACGTGCAGGACCTGCGGTGGCACACACAGGTGACCCAAGGCCCACTTGGGGGTTGTTAGTGGTGTTGTCATCCATTGCTCCTCGGTGGGCCTGGGGCCCTGTGCTGTTGTCAGCGGTGGTCCTTGGTCTGTCCGTGTCGGTGGGGGTGGTCTGTATGTTGGCAGTTGTTGGAGGGGTGGGTGCAGATGTTGGTCCAGCTGGTGCTGCATGATGACTCACACCGGAGGGGCAAGGTAGGTCTTCGCCATCCAAGGAGGGCAGAGGCTGTTCCACACCAGTGAGCTCTGTGTCCCCCGGAGCCTGGGACAGGGACTCCTCCTCGCCTGCTGCTGTGTCCCCATCATCGTCACCTGTATTTGGAAGAGACACACATTGTATGTAATGTTTCTACAGACATCAATGGTTCACACACCTGACAGTTGTGACTGTAGCTCTGGATGCGGGCATGTACATTGCATTGTCCTAAGTTGTCACAGTAAGAGGTTGATATTGGTGTAGCACATTGTCATGCATACCTGGGGCATTTCAATATGAATGTTGAGGTGTGTGCATGGCCAGCATTGGTTGTATTTGGTGGACATCCGGCTATCCTTCTCCACCTGGCCCAGTTATCCCACCATGAAGCATGCCACCCTTGCAGTGGGTTCAGGTTGACTCTCAGGATGTCATTCAGTGGTGTTGTGCTGTTTGTTGGTGCACAGTTCCCAGCAGGGCCTTGTGCTCCCCACAGCAGTAGCCAGTGTCAGCCATCTTGTCAGTCCTTATCCACTCCCTGTGATGTGAGCATGGTTCAGAGTGGTGTTGATGGGCCAATTGTGAGGCTGAGCAGTATCTGTGACTCCAACTCCCATCATGCTATTGCCTACCCCCCTTCCCAGCATGCCCGTACTTCCTTCCTTTGGACTCTGCTTCCCTGTGGGGTAGTGTGCCTGTGCTGACAGGAAGGCTGACAGTGTTGTCCTTGCGTTTGTTTGGCTACAAGTCCCAGGTGTGTCCCTGTGCTTCACACAGCATTACCCAGGGTGGTGGTTCTTTGTGGGATCTTCATTTGGTATGTGAGGCATTGCATTCTCCCAGGTGGGTTATGTGGAGTTTGTGTTGAGGGGGTGTGAGGTGAGCTGCTTGTAACTATGGTCAGTGCTGTGAGTCCTCCTTCCCAGCCAGCCAGATATCCCCCATGCAACGTGCTTGCATTGCAGGGAGTGCAAGTTGGCTTTCAGGATGTCAGGCAGTGGTGTTGTGCTGTTTGTTGGTGCACAGTTCCCAGCAGGGCCTTGTGCTCCCCACAGCAGTAGCCAGTGTCAGCCATCTTGTCAGTCCTTATCCACTCCCTGTGATGTGAGCATGGTTCAGGGTGGTGTTGATGGGCCAATTGTGAGGGTGAGCAGTATCTGTGACTCCAACTCCCATCATGCTATTGGCTACACTAACTTCACCAGCATACACAGAATTCCTTCCTTTAAGTGAGCTTCCCTGTGAGGTGGTGTTCTAGTGGTGGCAAAATATCAGGCAGTGTTTGTTGGTTATATTTGTGCCACTGCCTTGCTCTATTTGTTGTTAGGTTTGTACATGTCATGACACAGTGACATATCACTATGAGATGGCATGTATTGTGTTTATCTAACTGACATACACATCTTGGGATGATTATCTTTTGGTTGCTGTTGATTTGCTAGGGGTGGATGGTTTGACTGTCCCCTTGAGAGTGATGTGTGTGTATTGGCACACAATATTGTGTATATTAGTTGTGTACTCACCAGGCTCTGGGATGTCTGTTAGTCCATATACGCTCACTGGTGGTAGGATGGCCCGCACCTTCTCCTCCGAGGGCCTGAGGTATACTGGTTTTGCAGGAGGGCCACTGCCGGTGTGCTGGCTCAGGAGGTAATCCTTCTTGAGTAGGTCTCTGACCCTCCTGCGCACATCATACCACCTGTTCTGGATGTCTTCCTTTGTGCGCAAACATGGTGATTGTGCGTTCACCCTGTCGACGATCCTCGCCCACATCTTGGTTTTCTGCGACATGGGGGTCTGTTGGACCAATGTGCCAAACAACTGTGGCTCTACCCTCAGGATCTCGTCTACCATGACTTCCAATTCACTATCTAGGAACTTTGGATTCTTCTTTAGGGGCATGGTGATGGGTGGTGGTGGTGGTGATTGATGTGTGTGTGTGCAAGTGAGGGTGTGTGTGTGTAGGTTTTGCTGTGTGTGTGTGAGGGTGCTATTTGTTGAGGTGCTAATGGTGTGTGGCTTTTGTGTTGGATGAGCTGTGTTTGTGTCTGTGTTTGCTGTGTGATGGTGTTCTGTGCTGGCAGGTCAGTGGGATTTGCAAAGGATCATGGTAGGGATTTGTGGTCTTTATGTAGGTGGAGTTGGGGGTGTGTCCTTGTTCCATTTTTCCCCCCCCTGTATTTATTGGCTTTGTCATTGCTTGTTTGGCCCTTTTTTTTTGTATTTTTTCATTTGTGATTATTGTGCATGTAGGAGTCGTTCTTCTGACCGAGTAGGACGTTGCAGTTGTCTCGTGCGCGCCTCTCCGAGTCGTTCCCGCTGTGTTTCAGCTCAGTTTCATATGCGGCGTATGCGTCGGTCGCGGAGAATTGTGTTTGTTTGGCTGGGTTTGGTATGCGTGTCGGTCGTACGGCTTGGGCTCCGTACGAATCGGTCTGAATTTGCACCCATTGCATCGTACTGCGCGGGTCGGAGTTCGCGGGTACGTTTCGTTCGGAATATTTCCTGATGCGTGTCGGTCGGTTCGATTCGCGTGGTTTCCCGGCCGGATAGCTTGTTTCCGGCCGGGTCGGTCGTTCGCCTTGAGTTCCGTGCGAGTCGGTCGTGATTCCCATGCATTTCATCGTACTTCCCAGGTCGGGCAACGCCGGTACGTGTCGGTCGGACTATTATCCCGTACCGAGTCGGTCGGTATTTTTTCCGGCCCGAATCGGATTCGGCCCCTAAGGCTACTAGCGCAGCTGTGCATCTGAAATATTGGATTGTGATGCAACCCATTAGTCCAGGCTCCATGTATGAGGCCTTATGTCAGAGAGATTTTGTATTGGAAGGGCTGGGACTTAACATGATCAGTATGCGAGGACAATTCATTTATATAACTTTGGCCAGGGCTGAAAGCTGTGTGTGAACTAACCCCACACCTACTTTGCTTTGCCTAGTGCATGTATAAAGCCACCTGTAGCAGTGTGCAGAGCTGATTTCCATGCATCTTGCTTCATGTGTGTGTGGACTGATTATCAAGGCAATGGCTGCTTAGTATATCCATCAAACCCAACAATGTTTGTAGATTCTGAGCATTTGCAGCAACAGCATAGTTAACTTTCATTTGTATGTTCTTGTCTTACCATGAGCTGTCATTACACTGTATGCGGGCATCCAGGACAGCTACAGGAAGAACTGTTATCATCATTACATGTGAGCGAGTTCAACTGGTCAAAATGATGCTCTGGTACATCCAGACATCTCATATGTTAGGGTGATGTGTCATTGTACCAATTATTCAGTCATGATAGCAACAAAGGAGTCGAGTACAACTAGTACGCCACAGATATCTGTAAGTGCATGTTTTCATTGTGGCATGTCATCATCTCATCAGTGGTACTTTGTTGCCCACATGCAACATGTGTATTGTTGATGTCAGCCTACATCAGGCTTGCCTGCACATCCTTCTGAGTCCTGCATGTGAGTAACATGTGATTGTGGTGAGCAAGTGAGCTAATGTGGCATCAGCCTGAGGCCTATTGGGTAATCTACAAAAATCTTGAAGTGAAAATGAGAGGGCATGGATGGGAAGCAGGATGGGGACAGGTAAACAATTCAGAAGTATTTAATGGTGAGGGATCTACACTTAGGTTGGTTCCCCTTGCTGGTACGTTCTTGCATGCTGCATAATATTCCCCATGTTGTACATACATGGTACCTAGATGGGCATTGTGTGTTCATGGTTGTGCCCACGATTCCACCTATTAAATTTAGGGATTGAGATTCTCAGGGCTCAGTGTAACAATTGGCAGACACTTCCATTTCATGTAACCACAAGGCCAATTCCAGGCTTTTCATGTGATGCCACAGGATGTGGCAAACAAGCTGAATGTGTACATTTGTTGTATGGTTCGTCCACAGATATCTGAGGTTTGGCACTACATTAGCATTCAACACCTACAATGTTCTCATGCGCTGGACAGCAGAGAGTGTCATCTATGACCACAATGTCTGAGTCATGTGTCATGCTTCTCCAACAGACAACATGACTGCAGAGAAGGAACGGCACTTTCAAAGCGTAAGACAAGATACCTACACATCTGCCGTATATCCACGGGGTTCATGAGGATGGGCCTCAGATTTGAAAAGGAAAAGGCAGCCAAAACATGGGTCTGACCTGCGCCTGGTAAAGTGCCAACCACTCAAAAGGACACCAGGGCCTACAAGGAAATGAGACATGCAGGAGGGCAGGAGCCTCAAGCAGGCCCTTCATCTGCAGCAACACTGGTGGCAGCCCAACCTCCGCTACTCAGTGCAGGACAATCTGCTGATCAGGGGGTGACTACCCAGGATGTGGGATTTTTTAAATTGAAACTGGCCGGTCTGGAGATGCAGATGGTCATCCTGCTGAAGAAGGTGGACATGCTGCAGCAGTCTGTGGACTGCATCATGCAGCAGCTGTAGGCCCCAAAATGGAAATATATGTTTATGCTTAGTCTTTTTTGTCTTTTATGATAGTAATAGTGTTCAATAGTTAAGGTTAGATTAGTTAGGTTTAGATTAGTATAGTTGTAGTTTTTGCTAATATTTAGGGGCCGATTCCGATTCAGGCCGGAAATCACTCCGACCGAGCCGGACCCGGAGAGATTTCCGACCGAATCGGACCCTGGCAGTCCGACCGAACGAGTACGATGCGCACGCATGCAATCGGACTCGAGTCGGTCGGACTCCCATTGAAGTCAATGGGAGCCGGACGTACAACGCGTACGCGGGCTCCCATTGACTCAATGGGTGCGAGGCGAACAAGGGCGCCCCCTACAGCGGGTACGCCTCGATGCGACTCGTGGTGTACATGCACAGGTAGGGGGGAACCATGGGTCCCCCCTGTGTGCTACTCGCGCGGCTACGCGTACAGGGGGTCCGACACTGACCCCCAAAGTCCGGCTCGGACTGCTCTTTCGAGCCGGACGGCGTGAGTCGGTCGGACTGCTTGCGGCGCGCATCGTACTTGCCCGGCTGGGGAACGTCTCCATTGCGCGGTGCGAGTCGTGTCCGTGCGAGTCGGTCGGAGCGGTTCGGACCCGCGTACGAGTCGGTCGGCGATTTCGCGTGCGCTCGCATCGTACTCGCTCGGCCGGACGCACGTACGAATCGGTCGGGAAAGAGGGCTCCGAATCGGATCCGGTTAAGCCGAATCCGATTCGGTGCCCTACCGGCCGAGATCGGAATCGGCCCCTTTGTGTTTTTTATAGTAATTTTACAGTGTGATTAGATTTTGGGTGGGTGGGGTCTGTTTCATAGGTTTGTCTGATATATGTAAAAAAAAAAAAAGAAAAAATATATATTTTTGTGTAGGCTTCAATGTTTAGTTAGTTCTTGTATAGGTTATGGTATAGTGGTCTTCTGTGATACATGTGTAGTGTAGATTTAGTTACGGTTACTTAAGGTAGATTAGTGATACATTAGAATAGGCTAGTTTTGTAGATATATTAGGTGCAGGATTAGTACATTAGGATCAGTAAGTTTATACATTAGTTTTAAGATTCATTTGTATCCTTTTATAGTTATTAAAAAACTGTTTTGCCAGATACACTGTTGTTCATTGTTGTGCAGCATTACAGCTGACATGTATGCTTTTGAGGGATTCGGCCCATGCAATGTCATTTGGAATGTGTGTATGTGTGAGTGGCTATGGCACATTTGCTATGGATCATCACAACATTTCTGTCAGCTTACTTGTGATTTCCACACTTGTGATACTACACTTTAGGCCATACACTGGTGGAAGATGTACAAACTGCCCATTTCATTTAGCACCTTGCAGTTCTAAGGGCATGTGTATGTGTTGCAAAAGGAATCATGAGGATTACTGTTGGTGATTGTTGCATTAGGTATTGGCTCATACACAGATGGCAACCACATACACATTCAACATTGCACCATTCTATGGTGATTACCCTTGATTTTGCTGCATGATCACCATGATAGTGTCCAGCAAATGGCCAATTAATACTACTGTTCATCACAATAGCTGTGAAGAAAACATGTTGCAGAGCATGAATGAAACCTGGTGTAAAAAAAACTACTTATAATGCTCCGTTGGTTCTGATATGACTGCTACTCTCACTGTGACTATGCTGTAATATAACCATGGTAAGATCTTAGCTTCAATTGGCTGTAGTTGTACATTGTGTAGATGCATGCACATAAAAGTCCTTACAAGACACATGTAGAGACATTCAACACATTGGCACAGGTGATCATCTTTATTTACATCTCTCACAAGAAGCAATGGGTAAGTGGCAGTACTTTAAGCAATAAACCAAAAATCATGAAGCAATACTTTGGATGGGCAGCCATGTTTCCAGGGGTAGATATGTGAAGACACATGTGGTCAAGTAGTGTTCTAGTGAGGCTGTGAACGACAGTGCCACTATGGGAAGTCATAGATTGACAATCAGAGAAACAATGATGAGACGTTTTCTCTGTTTAAATATATATTTTTAGATTGATGGTATAGGGGGTTCTCACAGGCACATACTATTGGATTTTTAGCCACATCAACGGGTCTGCAATGGTGGAGTGAAACGTGTGGATAAAGCAAGAGGAGGACAGTATCTACTGTTTTGACACTGCCACGGTTATGATCAAAGTTCAAAGGTTTCACAGCACATGTGACACAGGGAAATGTAAGTGGGAAATCTTTCGCTGGAATTGTGTCTCATTAAAATCCTCTTCCTCAGCTGTGTCTGTCGGCTGCTCTGTGGGGGCTGTAGTAGGTGACTGAGTTGGATGAGGAACATCAATATCAGGGGCTGAGAATGTGGAAGCCATGGCTACAGCAGCATTTCCCTGTGCCAACAGGTAAGGCAGCAGTGCATTTAGGATGGTCTGCTGGTTTTTCAGGACAGCTACTCCATCCAGGTGGTAAGCAGCCATTGTGGCAATGTAGGTATCCTGCTTGCACTCCATTGTCTTTAGGATGTCACAAATTTCCACCAGGTGTTTCCCCACCTCGCTGGTGCCACTTTGGCAGGGCATTTGTTCATTCCTCTGCCTCATGACACCAGCGATGGTAGCCAGGGAATGAACAAGGCCATAGTATGGAGGGTAGTTGCCTTGTGTATCCTCCAGGTTCTCATCATTGGAGTTGAGGCAACTATGGTTGGCCTGTAGGCTGCCTGCAGTGGTCTTCATCCCCACATTCACCTCATTCACAAGCTCACGCTGGAGTCCAACAGCACTCTGTTAGAACAAATGTTGTGTGTCCTCAGAGTCCAGTGTTGGATGTGTGCTGGCAGGTGCTGTGGGTGTACTTGTGTGGGGATCATCTGGAGACCCCACTACATTGGTGTACCTCACAGCAACTGGAGAAGGTGTCCGCATGGAGTCCAGGATTTGGTGGATGGTATCCTGATCAAAGGTGGGCAGGCTCTCGTCCATGTTAGGAAATTCCAGTGGATCTGGCACCTGGACAGATGGTATAGGTGCATCCTCTGCAAAGAGACAGGGATATGTTACTGCTGTTTGAAGAGTGATTTTGGATAGAGTTGGCTCTACTACTTCACAGGTTTTGTTTAGAATTTGATTGCTGTGGGCCAAGGCAGCATTCCTTCTTGGGGTGCAAACGTACTGCAATACATACAGGGCAGGTATACACTATGGAGCATACTTACTAGCCCCTTGCGCAGCAGGTGCGTCACTTTTTGTGATGCACCTACAGCACAGGGTGATGCTCCTTATTTGCAAGGCCACATAAAGCCACCCTGTGTGGCTTTTCGTGTCATTGTCAATATAATCTCTTTTCACGCAGCACTTTGCATGAAAGGGGCGTTTAATGGGTGTTGCTGTGGGTGTTCTTACACAACACACATGGATTCATCCGCATTCACAGATTTACATTTCTTATACATAGGAATGCGTCAAAATCGTACACCTCTCCAGGGGAGGCGTAAGGAGGCGCAATTAGGAGAAATACTTTTATATCTCCCAGTTTTTTCCTCTTTCTATTCGTACTGCATTATGCAGCTCACATAGAAAGAGGAAGAAAATTCTTGTGATTGTTTTTGTGCAGGAAGGTGTCCCATGGTGCAAGGGTGCCTGCGTTGGCGCATGGCATCCAATTGTGCACCAATACAGGGGAGGGTGCACAGACAGAATATCGAGTTTAAAATGTCGAGAAACACAAATATCGAGTTTTAAATATCATGATACAGAAATATCGACAGGAAGAATATCGTGGTCAAGAATATCAACTAGCAGGTAAGAAATATCCTTTTTGTAAATATTGAAGTTGTTAATATCGTTTGCAAAAATATAGTTGTTTAAAATATCGATGTTTTAATTAGTGTTATGTATTTTAGTATGTATTTTAAAAGTATGTTATCTATTTTTTGTATAAGAATTTATTTTTTTAACCTATGTGTTACATTTTTAGAAGTTATTAATTTTATCTTAATTACATTTTGCGTTTTTAAGTACTGTAGTGGGTTGTGGGTTTATAGGGGAATAGGGTGGGAAGTAATTTAATTATAATAAATTAATGATTATTTGTTATGTATTAGTATTTATTTAATTTAGATTTTATAGTGTTAATTGTGGGAATTAATTTATTGTTAATTATTTATTAATTGGTTGTTAATTATTTTTAATTAATTAATTGTCAATTATGTTAATTGTGTCTTTTTTAGGAGCGGGTTGTGGGTTTATAGGGGAGTAGGGTGGGAAGTAATTTAATTATAATAAATAAATTATACATTTTTATGTAGTAGTATTTATTTAATTTAGATTTTATAGTGTTAATTGTGGGAATTAATTTATTATTAATTAATTGGCTGATCATTATTATTAATTAATTAATTGGCAATTATGTTAATTGTGTCATTTGTTAGGAGCGGGTTGTGGGTTAATAGGGGAATGGGGTGAGAAGTAATTTAATGATAATAAATGTATTAATATTTTGTATTTATTATTATTTATTTAATTCATATTTTTTAGTGTTAATTGTGGGACTTATTTCATTATTAAATATTTATTAATTGGTTGTTAATTATTATTAATTAATTAATTTGTAATTAATTACGTTAATTGTGTCATTTTCTTAGGAGTGGGTGGTGGGGTTTATAGGAGAATAGAGTGGGAAGTAATTTATTTATAATTAACTAATAATTGTTTGTTAATTAATGCTAATTAATTAATTAAAATTAAAATATGGCAATTGTGTAATTAATTTTTGATGTAAGTTGTGGGGTTTATAGTGGTAAAGGGTGGAAAGTAAATTCTTTTAAATTAATTAATAAGTTGTTGTTAATTGATATTAATTTATTATTGTAAAATTAGTTATGTAAATTGTGTAATGATTTTTAGGTGTGCGTTGTGGTGTTTATTGGGGTAGAGGGTGGAAAGTAATTTATGTTTAACTAATTAATAATTAGTTGATTATTAATATTAATTTATCAATTGATAAATATTTATGGTAAGTGTTTATTGTTATTTTGTGTGTGTGTTTTGCTTCTATAGGGGTAACGTTTGGGGAGTAAATTAAGTTTTGTTTGTTTTAATTTTTCTTTAAATAATCATATTGTTTAATTGTTAATTAATTATGTAATTATGGAGGTACATTTAAAAAAAAAATTAAGGAGTCTATTAGAATGTCGGGTGGATCGCCACCGCCCGCATGGTGGTGGCAATACGCCACCGCCCGCATGCCATTTCCCCCCACCATATTAGTATGGCGGGGGGACCCCGGCGGACGGAAAGACCTCCGTGCTGTGAGCACCGCCCGCCACAATGTTGGGAATAGGGGATGCCACCGCCACAGTGGCGGTGGCATCCTAATACTCGTGGCGGGACCGCCGCTCCTATGGCGGACGGTCCCATTCACCGCTACGGTGGCGGGCGGACTTTGTCCGCCCATCATCGTAATGTGCCCCAAAGTTTTTCCCCTCCGCTATCCAACACTTTCCCTACTGTTGCACTCACTGGAGTGGGAATAGTAAGTTTTACCCCTCCGCTATCCAACACTTTCCCTACTGTTGCACTCACTGGAGTGGGAATGGTAATTTTTACCTCTCTGCTATCTAACACTTTCCCTACTGTTGCACTCACTGGAGTGGGAATAGTAATTTTTACCCCTCTGCTATCCAACACTTTCCCTACTCTTGCACTTAATGGAGTGCAAATTTAATTTTAAACACTATTACATTTTTTTAATGTTTTAATTTATAATATAATGTTTTTTTATTAGATTTTATATTATAAGTGTATGTAAATATATATATATATATATTTATTTGTAGATTTGTATATATTTATAAAATTAAAAATAAATTAAAATTAATAGTTTATTAATTGTTTTAAAGGAAATAGATATATATATATATTACATTTTATATATGTGTTTAAATATTTTTTAAATTAAATTTATTTTATTATATTTGTTAAAATGTATATTAAATCGAAATAATTTTTTTAAAGTTTATTTTATTATTTGAAATATTTAATATTATTTTTTATTTAAATCAAAAATCGATATTTTGTACATCTATATTTTTTACATCAATATTTTTGTTTCGAAATTTTTGTACTTACAATTTTAAATATAGGATGTCGATATTTTTGACATCGACATTTTTGCATCGATATTTGTGTATGGGGATATTTTGGACATCGATATTCTATCAGTGAACCACAGGGGAGAGCACAGGGATACATCATATTCTTATGAATATGATGCATCCCTTTGCTTTGGAAGTAACGCAACGTGGCATGGCCAAATACTTTGCGGTGCTGCATCGCTTCCTTTTAAATGCGGGCCATTGTATTCGGATGCTTATAGATCTGGTTAATCATGTTGTACATTCCACAACAGGAGGCAGTTGGCCAAGTGGGACGTAGACTGGTGGAAAACTTTAGACATGGCAGGTAGGTACATGATGGAGATTAATTGGCCTGTGCAATGTGTGATTGGCCTGTGTCAGTTTCTTTATGTGGGGTTACATGGAACAAGTCCCAGAACCCAAGACATTAACCTGCAAACAGAACACTGGGGCACAGGTACATAGCTAGCTGCAATCAACAGCATGGCCTATAACGCACATATTGCCACTTGTTGTGACTTACCCAATGACTCTTATTGGTTCTCATGGACTGCTCTGTCCTTTCTCGAGGTTCCAGTCACCAACTCTTCTGGGATGACAGCTGTCACCCACTCCTCCAGGGCATCCAATACCTCCTGGTCTGCTGTTCTTCCTCTTCCGGTGTGCAATGCTGCCTTGAGATTTGATGCAAATTTTGCCTTTGTTCTGCACTTATAATCGTACCAATGCTTCTTGCAGTCGGTAACTGTCCTCTTTGTTTGAACAACACAGTTTATTTTCTGCACAATGGACTGCCATATTGCCTCTTTCTTCCATAGTGGCAACTTGGAGCTCACAAACAGCTGATGTTGATGATTTGTGACCTCTGTGACCAGTATCTCATTTTCCTCATCACTGAATTTTGACTTCCTCTTTCCCTGGCTGTCTGCGTGGGCATCTGGACTGGTATTGGGGTTGTTTGGTTGGTTCTCATGAGTATTGTATTGCGCTCCCTACTCCATTGCAGACTCTGGTATGGTCCCCAAATGGTTTTTGGGTGAAATGCGTTGCTTTTTGCAATGTTTTTCCCACTTGACGCCGTTGAAACTGTAGCGGAGAGTTCGTACTCGATTTACGTGACGCAAGTCTGCCTTCCGTCACTTTTCCGACATTTGCATCAACTTGACATGCGGCTATTTTGCCGCACCTATGTTATTTTTTATGATTCAGGCTCCCGCCTGACGCCACGGTATGCCAACCTGTAAATATGGTGCAACCATGGCGTTTTGAGTTGTCGCACGGCGGCGCATTGCATTTTGATGCAATGCGTCAAATCTTGTAAATAAGACCCATGAACTCTCACACACACAGATATGCATACACACATACAAACATACACAGACACGCATACATGCACTTATGCACACACAATGCAGATTTTTTTTTAAAACTTTCTCTTCTACCCGATTCATGCTGCTCCTCCGGCGGGTCTGTTTATTCTCTCCTCTCCCTCATGCACTTTCCGATCGGCACTCCCAGGTAAGGGGAAGCGTCTTGGTCAGCCTGGGAGGGGGGGGTCAAATGGGACCAATAACAGGAGGGTGGATCAGAGTGCTTGGTACAGTCGGGGGGCAAGGAGCAATGGGAACTGAAAGAGAATGTGGTGTGGGGGAGAGAGAAAATGAGACAGAAGAGCAGGATGGGAGGATAGATGTGAGTTACTTACAGCGACTGAAGGTCCAGCATGAAATTTAGGGGGAGTGGAATAATTAAGAGGGATTGGAGAATATGCCAAAGTGCCTGACTGGTAGGGAAAGGGGGGACATAAGTCGAATGGGAAGGGGGTGGGGTGTCCGAAGCCATCAGGTGTTTGCTGAGGAGGGGGGCAGGTGCTTTCTTCCTCTAGTGCATTTCCACGGGCAGGGAGAGGCAGTGGAGGCATTGCTGCACCCGGATTCCTTTGTATGTGAGCAGAAAGATATATTTTTCGCTGTGCACTATGCCTAGCAATATGCTGAATGCTCATTTTTGTCTTCCTCGACAATAGCTTTCACTTCAATTCGCTGCTGTGAGGCAATATTGAGACAAAACTTACAAAAAGGGCTCTTGCACCTGTTCTAAGACCACCTGCTTGCAAGGAGGCACCCGGACTCTTCTATAAAAGGTATATGCGATGGCTCCTTTTTTTTTTTTTTACTAATTTTTTTGTTGTAAATGGTTCACTAAAAAATAATTGAAAGAAATTAACCTTTGCACCAGGTTCCCAATGCCACAACTATTGCTTTCCGATGCTTGTATCAACCACCTGTGGACGAATCACTGACAAAATATCGAAGGTCAGAATATCGACCTACAGAAATATCGACGCAAGAATATCGAAGTCAAGAATATCGACATCCTATCTACATTATGGTAAGTACAAAAATATCGGAAAAAAAATATCGGTCAAAAATATCGTTGTTAAAAATATCGGTTTTTATTTAAGTTAAAAAATGTAAAATAAAGTAAATAATACATATAATTAAAATAAACATAGTTAAAAATATTTTTAAATGTTTAAAAATTTTAAGTAATATATATGTAATGTAAAAATAAATTAAACATTTACATATAATATATAATATATATACTTACTAATAATTTTTAATAATTATTTTAATAACTTATAATTTTTAAAAAATATATAAATTATAAATACATCTATACACACAAAACAATAATATAAATAAAAATTAAATAAATATATATAACAAATTAAAAAAATTAACATTATTTTTAATCTTTTAAAAATTAATTATATACTACATTAACTAAAATAATACAAAAAATATTACATAGTGGAGGTAATAAAATTACTATTCCAACTCCAAACAGTGCAACAGTAGGGAAAATGTTGGATAGCGTAGGGGGTAAAAATTACTATTCCCACCCCAGTGAGTGCAACAGTAGGGAAAGTGTTGGATAGCGTAGGGGTTAAAATTACTATTCCCACTCCAGGGAGTGCAACAGTAGGGAAAGTGTTGGATAGCGTAGGGGTAAAAATTACTATTCCCACTCCAGTGAGTGCAACAGTAGGGAAAGTGTTGGATAGCGTAGGGGTAAAAATTACTATTCCCACTCCAGTGAGTGCAACAGTAGGGAAAGTGTTGGATAGCGTAGGGGTTAAAATTACTATTCCCACTCCAGTGAGTGCAACAGTCCCACTCCAGGGAGTGCAACAGTAGGGAAAGTGTTGGATAGCGTAGGGGTTAAAATTACTATTCCCACTCCAGTGAGTGCAACAGTAGGGAAATTGTTGGATAGCGTAGGGGTAAAAATTACTATTCCCACTCCAGGGAGTGCAACAGTAGGGAAAGTGTTGGATAGCGTAGGGGTTAAAATTACTATTCCCACTCCAGGGAGTGCAACAGTAGGGAAAGTGTTCGATAGCGTAGGGGTAAAAATTACTATTCCCACTCCACTGAGTGCAACAGTAGGGAAAGTGTTGGATAGCGTAGGGGTAAAAATTACTATTCCCACTCCAGTGAGTGCAACAGTAGGGAAAGTGTTGGATAGCGTAGGGGTTAAAATTACTATTCCCACTCCAGGGAGTGCAACAGTAGGGAAAGTGTTGGATAGCGTAGGGGTAAAATTACTATTCCCACTGCAGTGAGTGCAACAGTAGGGAAAGTGTTGGATAGCGTAGGGGTTAAAATTACTATTCCCACTCCAGTGAGTGCAATAGTCCCACTCCAGGGAGTGCAACAGTAGGGAAAGTGTTGGATAGCGTAGGGGTTAAAATTACTATTTCCACTCCAGTGAGTGCAACAGTAGGGAAATTGTTGGATAGCTTAGGGGTAAAAATTACTATTCCCACTCCAGGGAGTGCAACAGTAGGGAAAGTGTTGGATAGCGTAGGGGTTAAAATTACTATTCCCACTCCAGGGAGTGCAACAGTAGGGAAAGTGTTCGATAGCGTAGGGGTAAAAATTACTATTCCCACTCCACTGAGTGCAACAGTAGGGAAAGTGTTGGATAGCGTAGGGGTAAAAATTACTATTCCCACTCCAGTGAGTGCAACAGTAGGGAAAGTGTTGGATAGCGTAGGGGTTAAAATTACTATTCCCACTCCAGGGAGTGCAACAGTAGGGAAAGTGTTGGATAGCGTAGGGGTTAAAATTACTATTCCTACTCCAGTGAGTGCAACAGTAGGGAAAGTGTTGGATAGCGTAGGGGTAAAAATTACTATTCCCACTCCAGTGAGTGCAACAGTAGGGAAAGTGTTGGATAGCGTAGGGGTAAAAATTACTATTCCCACTCCATTGAGTGCAACAGTAGGGAAAGTGTTGGATAGCGTAGGGGTAAAAATTACTATTCCCACTCCAGTGAGTGCAACAGTAGGGAAAGCGTTGAATAGCGTAGGGGTAAAAATTACTATTCCCACTCCTGTGAGTGCAACAGTAGGGAAAGTGTTGGATAGCGTAGGGGTTAAATTAACATACTTATTAATTAAATAATTTTTGTAAAATAAATAACATATTAATAATTAATTAACTAAAAATGAATCATAAATACCAATAAAATGAAATTAATATTTACTTAAATAACATTAAATTACTTCCCACCCTATTCCCCCATAAACACACAACCCGCTACACATAAAAAAGAACACAATTAATTTAATTATCAATTAATCAATTAATAAAAATTAATTACCAATTAATAATAAATTAACAATAAATTAATTAACAATAACAATAAATAAATAATAATAATAAATTAATTATAATTAATATAATTATAAATTAATCAATTAATAAACATGAATTAACAATTAATAATTAATTAACAATAAATTAATTAACAATAACAATAAATAAAAAAATATTAATTAATTAATTATAATTAAGGGGCACATTACGATGGCGGGCGGAAGCACCACCGCCGTGCTGGCGGATGCAAAAACCACCAGTTACCGCCGGCACGCAGCAGTCCACACGCCCGTCCAATTACGATGCGAAAAGTAGGCCAAACACCGCCGGCAAGCCGGCAACACCGTCCGCCATCAAAGTGCGCCCGTACATGTAGCGGCGCAGCCCAACTGACACACACCGTCCGACGAAACACGTCCCACCCGGCGCATAAATTACGATGCCGCAAACAAACGGCTCCCACGGCCAAGAGATACCGTACGACAAACCGAAGCGGTAACACGGATGCCGAGCACGGACAACGAAGAAGCGGCTCCCCGAGCATGAATCCAGCACTGCAGGCACTCCCATGCTTCTGCTGATGCACCACCAAGGACGCAACGTACCGCGGAGACGCAGGTAGGCACACACACAACAAGTGCACGCAAACAGCGCACACAGTGCAAGGGCGGAAAAGCGGACAACCCCCACCAGCGCGTGTACACTACACATCCACCATTGCATCCACATATGACACACAGGCCAAATCGTAACATCGCGGAACACATGTGTACACACCACCTGGGACTAGTAACCAACCACCCCGTCACGGCCCCAAAGCGCCGATGACGCCGCCACACATGCGCACAACGCAGAGGCCAACCGCAGCGCCATGCATGCGTCGCACACAGACACAGGGACACAACCAAGCAGCACACACATCAGCCCCACCCCGAACGCACATGACACGTGACAGGCCGGCCACAGACATGTCCTCAACGCCCAATTCACGGACAACACCCAACGCCACACAACCGACGCACACATGTCAGTGAAGACACGCAACAGCAGGACACACCCCAGTGTAACAAACATGGCGTAGCACACAGCGGCGGCAACACCAACTAGGAGAAGCAGGGCCCCTTCGGGAAGAGGAACGCCATACCACCCTGCACATATGAACAAGACATATAAAACGGAACACCAAAGAGCCCGGGGACCGACAACAGGTGGCCCAAGAATAACATTCACACACAAGGCCCAACGCAGAGCGGAAAGGCAGCCTGCCGCCCACACAAGGGAGAGCAGACAGCACTGAATGACCTTCCATTCCAACTCCGAAACCACAGCCCTACGTCAGAAGCCGGTGAATACAGCCATTGTCCAAGAATAGACCAACACAGGCATGCCGAGGAGACCGACCACAGGGCAGATAGCGCATATCACAGAAGCACACAACGGACGGGGAAGAAAGAAGAAAACACTCCCCCATGTCGGCCACATGCAAGTTAATTGGAAGGAGTCACACAGCACTGACCTTGAACTGTCTGAGAAGCATGTGGGAAGAGGGCCCGTGTCCTCCAAACAAGCCAACAGAACACAAGTCCTGTCTCCCTACGACTACACAGAGCTCACAGCAACCTCGGAGCGTGCACATTGCAGACTGCACACACAGCCGGAGCACGCCACCACAACGCACCGCTGCGAAATGGCAACCGCAACACACCTACCCAACTACGCCGAACAGCTCAAGCTGTACAAAACCAACCTGTTACATACATTGGGATGCGATCTCCTGTCCCTGCTGAACGTAAGTTACCGACTGACTTACCGCATCACATTGTTCAGCTGCGTCATGCCCGTCTTCTACTGTCGGAGGTGTCCCTACCAGCATCCCGTCGAGATATGCCTCTCCAACCCGGCATGTCTGAAGGCGGACCTGCTACCACTACTCCTCCCTCTGGACGCACACGACAGGGCCTGCTCTGCCTATGGGGGCATGGCGTATGTGGCCAACATCGCACCCGCACTGAAATGGGACCACTGTGCCTCCACACGACGGATCATCGAGAACAGCTACATCGAATGTCACCCAGCATGCCCCATCATGGTCCTCCAAGGGACAACTTACGAACAACACCTTGACAGCCACCATCCGCTTCATTGGCTGGCAAACATGTACACCACCAATGACATGGAAGCCCTGCTGGACGGCATCGCATACCTGACAACCTGTAAATACGTCGGACCACAACGCAGGTTCCCCGAGTGACCTATGATGTCCAACCCCGCACCCATGCTTAGCTTCCGCACGGACTGGCCAGTCACCACCACAACAGCCATACCAAACGACCGGCAACTGTAACCACACCATCAACGACATCGCCATGACATCGGATATGACCGGGACATGCACACTGTTCCCCATCACATCCAGGAACACCGCATGCATCGTGGGAGGCAGTGGCATGGGGTCTGTGTATCGCACCCACATGGACGGAACTGCACGAACAACCAGGACACGACATGGATCCAGCGCACATGGACACACACACCGCTCAGTGGACATGAATAGGTCGCCTGGAGTCTGTGGGTGCTGCACCCCTCCCACCCCCGCCCGGGAATCCCATATCAGGACCTTTGCATGGACGACAAGTGCATACAACAACAACACGACCCCAGTGACTGTGACATGTCCAGTAACCACCACAGTGCAACAACAAGTGGCACGCCGCTGCATGCACGCAAGCACATGCCCTGATGTCATCTCACATGCACGCGTGCATGAGGAACAACCGCAGCAAACCTGTCACATGGAACTGAGATGGACTGTGCCCATGATGCCAAGCGGTCTGGTAGGCTACATGTATACCGTCTGTGTCAAAGTCCGCAGCTCCGCAGCTATACGTAAATGTACATTAGCACAGCCTTGGCCAAGCAGATGTCACTCTGAAGCCCACATCCCACATGCAACAGCCAATCACATGTAACCCCACACCCTATCCCATTTGCAATCATGCTCAGTATATCCTCAACATGTATTCCGCTGCCAGTAGTGTCCACTATACTGCATCACAGAGGACAGAAGACTCAATATAATGTTTGAAACCAAAACTGTCTCCGCTGACTCATTTCACAAGTACGAATGAGAGAGGATGAGAGTATGTGAAGTACACGGCAGTCGTGACATGACCATGTAGTCCACTGGTATTGGATGTCAACGCAAATGAGTAGCACTACTGTGGAAGACACACATGTGTCGTGTGAAGTCGTATGGACGCAGTGCTCAGGTGGGTGGGTGTGACGGGTAGATGCGCACATGCCAAGTTGGAGCACGCCGTGTTGGGAGGGGTCATGAACAGTACACCACCGCTTCCCTGGGCATTGTGAGAGGACACCTGTCGGGGGGAGTGAACACGTGTGTGCACAGCAGCCGGGCACACGTACAAAGCGGTACCAGGCGCACCTCAGCCCACCCTCTGTGGACAAGCTGGATCCTGTTGTGCGCCCGCCATGCCCCTTGACAAGGCACACACAGCCCCAGTCGACCAGGTGTAACCCCAACATAGTCAATCCGCACAGGCGATACAGGGCACGGGATGGCAGTGGAGCATGGTGTGTGAGAGGTCTCCTCGCGCTCCTCCTGGTCATATCACGCAGGCAATAGAACCTCAACGTCTAGCATGGCACAAGTCAAATGGAAGTGTAGGGGGACGCAACACAGCACGAGCAGCACTGACGTCACGGGAGGTGGCTCGCACCATCCCATCCATTGCCCATCATACCAACCACGCCACATGCCATTGCGACTAAGTGCAAGCGCGTGCGCCACCACCCCCGAGCCCTCCCCAGAGAGGCCAAATAGTGAATGTGTGGGCCATCAGTCACAGACGGACGTGGCCTGGCCGCAAGGGCAGCCACAGCCACTGGGTGTCGCAGGTGGCGGATCCGGAAGGCGAAGTCTGTGATGCATAGTCCATGCAGGCCGGGTCTCCATTTGGGGCACCACGCAGGTGGACGGCGTCCCGCAACACATCATACCCTGAGACAGCCCACTCGTGCGACTGGACCCACACATACACTCCTTGCCCTCTCTGGTGCGAGCTTGGGGCAGCCTGTGCAAGCGCTAGCCTCGCAGGTGAGCATGCATATTGGGGGAGCGAGGGGAGGACATGAGGGCTGGGGCGAAGATGACTGTATCACTGTCAGTTAGTACAAGGGATGACCCAGATGTGGAAAGGAAGAGACGTGTCCCGTGTGTACTGCAACTAGTCGCCAATACAACTACCCCCTCATGTCCGGAATGTAAGCCCGCACCTAGGCCCGCCCATCCGCCACATCGAACATACCACCAGCACGACAACCTTCCCATTCGAAACACTGACTGGGGGTGGCGACCAGTGTACAATCATGTGTAGCCTACCCACGCGTACATGTGGGCCCTCCATGATCCATGTCACCTGCGGCAAAGTCATGACATGCGCAATGAGGGAAGTGAGGAGAGCTGCCCGCCCCACGCGCAGAAGGTGCATCAGCTCCACAGACCCAGCAGCGAGTCCAGCAGGGGTCACATGTGCAGGGGCAGCTGTGCCTGGTGTGAAGGCACATGCATATAGACAGCACATCGACCAATGTGTAGTCTGCCCACATCTACAGTCCATCATCATGCGGACATAGGAATTGAACACAGGGCAACACATCTTAGTGGGTGCACCCACCGTGACCAACAATGCGCAATCATTGACGTACCCGCCCTGTGCATGGCCCCCACCCAACGGAGGCACATCCAGTGCCACCATCCCACACACACAAGCCTTCCACGGAACATGCTGTGTCCAATGGTCAGTACAGAGTCAGCGCCCATCTGGTGGATCCTGAACAGGAGACACATGCACACACATGCCAGCTCCCACTATGTACGACTGCCACCTGGCACGTGCAATGTAACCTCTCACCTGTGACGAGTGACTGCAAGCACACAGCCGTCTTGGCATGGGGCTGTCAATGTGGACACCTGTCAATGTTTCGGGAGGTGTGATCCGTACAGTGCTGTACATAGGGTGCAGTGCTGACACCTACTACTGTCTCATATCCCCTCGTGCCACAGGTCCCACTTGTTTTGGCCGCTCAGCCTGTGCCCACATCGTCGTCGTCGTGTGCCATACTCATCCAGCCGCGGAAGCAGTTCCATGCTCAGCAGACATTCATGTTGCCGTGGCGTTGCCGCTTGACGGATATGCAGTCAGTCCCCATCAGCACGCCCCGCAAGTCATTGGGGCCTAGATCCCCATGTGCATGCACATGGCAGTGGTTTGTATCACTAGCCATTCCCATTGTTGGGAGACCTGTGTAAGTGTATTGTGGCCGTGCCGTCCCAGCTTGACAGCTGGGCTGTGGCTCATGTGCTTGCTCAGTCATGTCAGTGATGTGTATGCGAAATTGCTATGTGTCGTGTTGCATTGACATGTGTCCTCTGCCATTGTCCCTAGGCGGAGACCGAACATTGACCACCCATACCAATTGCTGGCGGACATGGACGATACAGAGGTTATTAGGAAGTTTCGGCTGGACAGGCCAAGCCTGCATCGACTGTGTGCCATGTTAGAACCCCATCTCCGTCCCCGCAGGGTGTATCCGACTGCTGTCACCCCCACGGCTAAGGTGATGGCCGCCATGCATTTCTTCGCCACTGGGTCATTCCAGCACACAGTGGGCATTGGAGGAGGGATGTCCCAGCCCATGTTCAGCAAGGTGCTGAGGGATGTACTGGCAGCCATGATGCTGTACCGAAACAGGTACATCCGCTTCCCCAGGGCTCGTGAATTGGCGGCAGTGAAGGGTGCATTCTATGCCCTTGGCAGAATCCCACACGTCGTTGGAGCCATTGACTGCACACATGTCGGCCTTGTTCCACCACAGGCCACTGAGCACCTGTACCGCAACAGGAAGCACACGCACTCCCTGAATGTGCAAGTGGTGTGCCTTGCGGACATGGTGATCACCCACGTGTGTGCAAAGTTCCCAGGCTCGGCCCATGACGCACACATAATGCGCAACAGCATCTTGCCACGACTGATGTCCAATATGCAACAGGATCGTGCCTGTATTGTCGGTGAGTATGTGGAGTGGTGTAGCGTGCTGGTTGTGCGATGCTGTCCCCTGTCCAGTTGGAATTGCAACGGTTCTCTGTGTCCCTCACACCCAGGTGACTCTGCGTATCCGAATGGGGCATGGCTGCTCAGTCCATTGAGGAATCCTCGCACCCCAGCAGACGATCGCTACAATGAGGCACATGGGAGGACCAGACGTGTGGTCGAGCGTACCTTTGGCCTCCTCAAGTCCAGGTTCAGGTGCCTGGACCGCACCGAGGGTGCGTTGGCGTACTCCCCACAGAAGGTGTGCCAGATAGTGGTGGCGTGCTGCATGCTGCACAATCTGGCCATTCGGAAGCAGATCCCCCTCATCGTGGATGACGGAGATCAACCAGGGCCCCAGCCCGCAGACCAGGACAGCTCGAGTGAGGAGGACAGCGGAGAGGAGGAAGCTGGTAATGTGCGGCAGCAGCTCATCGCCCGCTACTTCACTTGACGGTGAGTGTCCATGTATGACGGCTGATGTGGCTGTATCTGTGCAGGTGTGTGTGTGCTGTGTCAGGGTGGCCGTTTGTTCACTGCGTGCTGTGTGTCAACGCTCCATGGCCAGGGTAGTATGCCACTGTTGGTGGCTGTGGCATTGTGCCCTATTGCTCTGTGCGATGTGTGTACATTGCTTGTAGTTGTTGACATGTACTGTGTGATGGGTGTGTGACACACTCATTGAATGTGCTCCTGTTCTGTCTCCCACCCCTAGGTCCCTACAGGTCCCTCCGGTTCCATTGCCATGCCACGCATCAGGTGCCTTTCCGCCCAAGGTGGCCGTTGTATTCCGTACAATTAAAACACAGGGCACAAACAGCAGTTAATGAAAAAGGTGCATTTATTACTAACTGTGACATGTGATTGTGTGTAAGGTGATGACAAAAGTGGTGCGTGCAGTGACAATGAGCTGTCGGTCATGGCTGCGTGATGATCAGGGTGTACCCACTGGTTCTATGTCCATAGTCCAACACACACATGCCATCCAGATGGCTGTGTGGAGTGGGATCGTAGTCCAAGTCAATGCAGTGGCTGGTCAAGGAAGGCTGGCGGAAGGCTGGCTGGCTGCCTCACTTGCGGCTGGAGCGTGCGAAGTCCTCCCGGGAGATCTGTTTCCTCTTCGGACGGCCCCTTCCACGTTTGCGAGGGGGTGCCTGCTTGCGACATGCTGGTGGTTGAGGTGTGATCACTGGCTGTGGACGCAGGGGAACTGGACACTGCTGCTCCACCCTGCGCCCCGGCAGGTGGTGGCGGAGGGGAGCTGCTGTCCCTGGCTGTGACCTCACCGCCACCACCAGCTGTCCCATGAGGTCCACGATTTGGCCCATACGGGCGTCCATGGACCTCAGCACCCCCAGCACCTCACGCGTGTCTGAAGCAGACCGGACCCATTGTCCTTGGGCCTCTTCATAGGCCCCAAGGACTCTGGCCATGTGAGGCAGGGCATGGCTCCCAGGGAGGCTGGCGTTTCCCTGACCCTGCTCCTCCTACCAGTCCTGCTGCCACCGGCCTGCCCACTAGCCACATTGCTCACCACGGTCCTCGCTGTGGCTCCCAGGGTGGATCCAGTCGTCCGGGCCACCACCTGCGCTGGGGCTGGTGCCAGCGAAGACGTGGCGGTGGTGGCGGCGGTGGTGGTCGGTGCGGCGATGGTGGCGGTTGCGGCAGTGGTAGTGGCCACAATGACCGTGGGTGTGGCCGCAACGACAGTGGCAGCAGGGGGCTGGGAATGTTCAGCAGCCCTGGATGATGGGTTGGTGGGTAGGAGGGGTCCTGGGGAGCGGCTGGGCCCTGCCACACCAGATGGGCCTGCTTGGTTGTCCGTGTCCGAAGAGGAGGACAGATCCTCCAGATCCGTGTGTCCTCGTTGGGGGCTTGTAGGCTGGCTGTGCTGGCTGCTGGCTCCATCCCCAGCATCCAGCAGTTCGTCACCTGTGGAGAGAATGAGATTTGTTATTGTGTTGCACCTGGCGAAGTATGTATTTGTCGTCTGACATTGACAGTTCGTGCATTCTCGTACATGGGTTTCCCGGAGGCGTGTGTGTGGCTGTAGCATCTGTAGTTGTGTGTGCTTGGCAATGGGACTGTGTGCTGTGCACATGTGGCATGGGACGGATTGGCCATGCCGATGGGTGTGTTGCTGTGCCCCTACTTATTGTGACTCTGGTGTATGCGGGCTCCTGGCCCATCCTGGGTCTGGTTTGTACTTTGCTTTTGGGGTTCAAATGGAACGCTTAGGAACGCATATGGCAACATGGGGGCTATGCCCCAGATTCGCATTTGGGAGGGGATATGCTTTTGGGGTTCAAATGGAACGCTTAGGAACGCATATGGCAACATGGGGGCCATGCCCCAGATTCGCATTTGGGAGGGGATATGCTTTTGGGGTTCAAATGGAACGCTTAGGAACGCATATGGCAACATGGGGGCCATGCCCCAGATTCGCATTTGGGAGGGGATATGCTTTTGGGGTTCAAATGGAACGCTTAGGAACGCATATGGCAACATGGGGGCCATGCCCCAGATTCGCATTTGGGAGGGGATATGCTTTTGGGGTACATGCTGTGAGCCATGGGTGCCGAACGTGACATGTGTTGTGGCAGCATGACAGTGCATGGTTTGAGGTGTGTGCATGCTTGACATGGCCTGCATATTTGCTGTCTGTTGTGATTACTGGACATGGCATTGGACGCATCGTTATGAGTGAGTGATGGTTGTGTGCCAGCCAACGTATTGCAGTTGTCCCATCTCCTTGGTGTGCGTGCTGCCCTGTGCCATGTGCATCACTGCAGTGCTCGGGGGGTGTGGCCCATGTTGTGTGTTGTTGCTCACAGTGTGTCGTGCACTTCATTGACTTCTGGCACATGGTTGGTCATGGGCATGTATCTTAGCGTGACTGCTGTATGTGTGGCAGCTGTGCGGATGACATGCCTTTCATGAGACTGGGGCTGACGGATGGGATGGATGGTATGTTGTTTGTGCATGGTGTGTCTGTGTGTTTGATGGGTTCAGTGGTGTTCGTGTGCATTTATGTTGTTCCGCTCTGTTGCGTCTAGTGTTGTTTGTCTTACATAGGCGTAGTTGTGGGGTGTGTGGTTGACAGGCAGTAGGGGCTACATGGACAGGACTTCAATGGTGTTTCGGTTGTGTGTGATGAGTTGCACAGTGGCTGCCGTGTGGGACTATATTCAGTGTGGCTTGTGCATGCAGACGTGGCTCCTTGGGTGTTGCTATGTCTGTGATGGGTCATGTGGGGTGTGAGTCTGTTGTTCATGTCCGTGTGCACATTGTTCACTTGTTCGTGACGGTGGGCGGTGCTGCGTGTTTGTCTGCTACGTGACATGTCCCATGTGTTGGTCGTGTTATGGTCCTCATGCCTCCAGTTATCCAGCCCTGTCCAGTTTCCCACCTGCAAGTTGTTCGTGCGTGCACTGTACTGGATGCCACATGGCTCTAGGCGGGGGTGCTCCATGTTGCAGGTCTGTGGGGGTGGGGGGGTGTTGTGGGTCGTGGGGTGGCTGGACACCCACTGACACCGATTGCTGTGGACCGTGATGTCTGCCTTTCGGCTGTCGTTGTGCACTGCGGTGGCTGACACGTGGCTGTGGGGTGTGGGGGATGCTCCTCCTTGCTGTGCTGTGGGACTGGGGCCTGGTGTGTGTTGTACTTGGGCTGTCCACCGTCCCACCCACTGCACTTTGTGTTCCTGCCACTTACCTGTTACTTGTCGGTTAGTGCAGCTGTGGCGGACACATGGGTGTGGTGGGTGCTCGTTGTGGCGCTTCTGGCATATTTGGGGACCTGTTGGTGGTTACGTGGCTGGCTTAGTGTACACATGTCCCCACGCATCTTACAGTTGTTCGGTTTGGGCTGTGTGTGGTAGTGTCTGTTGCATGTGTGTGTGATGTGTTGTGTATTGTGTGCTGGACATGGGGGTGTTTGTCCCTGGGAGCTGTGGCATGGTGGTAGTGCATGTGAGTACATAGCGGTGTGCTGGTATACATTAGTTTGTACTTACCAGCCTCCACTCCCCCTGCTAATCCGGCGAGGATCTCCGGATGGATTACGACTCGCACCTTCTCCTCCCACGCTTTGAAGGTCTTAAAGAGCGCGGGATTCCCTCCGCCAGTGACGGCAGCCAGCTCTCTGTTTTTGCCCTCCTTCCTCTTGACCAGGCTCTTGACGTCATTCCAACGTTTGTTAATCTCGACTCTGTTCCTGGGCAGGGTCCCGACTGCATTGACCTGGTCTACGATCCGGTTCCACATTCTGTTTCTGGTGGCTAGTGGTGTGTGCTGGACCATGTTCCCATAGATTTGTGGGTACACCTTGATGATCTCGTCGACCATGACCGTCAGCTCCATGGGCGTGAACTTGGGCATCCTTTGTGGTGCCATGGTGTTTGTGGTGCTGGTGCGGTGTGTGTTGTGTAATGTGCAGGGGTTTGTGGTGCCGGTGTTTGGTGGTGGTGGTGGTGGTGGTGGTGTTTGGTGGTGGTGGTGGTGGTGGTGGTGGTGGTGGTGGTGGTGGTTGTGATGTGTGCGTTTCTGTGGTGTGCTGCTGTCCTTGCTGTGTCACTGTGTCCTCTCCTCTCCTCTCTGGTTTGCAATGTAGCAAGGGGTTGTGGTCTGTGGGAGTGCTGCTTTTGTACTCACCTATGTGGGTGTGTCCTCATGGTCTGTTGTTTTCAGGTGTGTTGTGTCTGGGGTTCTGGCCTTTGTATTTTTTGTTTGTCCGGGGGGTGTTTTCGGGATGTGTACTGTGCTTGTGTATTTGTGCGTGCCTTGCTGTGTGGACTTGTTGGCCATGTTGTGTGCTATTGGTTTTGTGTGCGGATGGTTTCTGTGCAGGTACGTTGGCGCCATGGCTTCTGTCGTGTCGATTCTCATCGGCGTTGTTTGCGCTGGCGGGCGGTATATTTGTGGTTTTTCCGCGCTCATGTCGGTGCGATCGTAATTTCACGTGCGGTGTGTCGGCCGTGAGGGCGGGCGGTTTTGTGTTGTCGTGCGTGTTCCCGT